>JAEANM010014472.1:0-13987 GCA_017656035.1 Myanophis thanlyinensis
AATTAAATTAAATTAAATTAAATTAAATTAAATTAAATTAAATTAAATTAAATTAAATTAAATTAAATTAAATTATTCTTCCTTGAACCTTGGCACTTCTCTTTAATTCAGGAGGTGGCAGGCAATGGGTGATATGAATTGTCCAGTTAAAGAGCTAGACTTGGCCTGGCATACTGGCCTAAGCGATGCCATGCTACAGGATAGGCTTGTTGCTGCAAATTGTGTTCAAGTGATCAAGTTGGCTGTTTTAATTTAATAGAGGGTGACAGAGAAGATAATAGTCTTTGTTAAGAATGTTTTTCAGAAGTACTTTTGGAAACAGGCAGTGGTACTCCTGAGTAGAATGTATGTTACAAAAATGTTCCTTAGATATATATGATTTAATGCTCTGGAATTATACAGTAAATAATTTAGCAAAGAGGAAGAAGGTCACGGCATCTGGGAATGAGAGCAATGTGTCTGGAGATTTGGAGCTTACTGATTTTTAAGCCTATGAATTGGACATTTAAGCTCTTCCAGAAAGACAGCAGTGAGCATCAGCAACCAAAAAGACCATGCTATTATTCTACTGTTTTCATATCAGAAAAATTCTGTTATGGATATAAGATGGTAGAAAAATAATAACTTAAGGTTGCAAATAATATTGTATTTTGTAAACTTGATCAACTATGTTTTTAGACAGGGCAGTTGAATAATGAAAATGAACTGGAGCTGGTCCTACTTTTGGACGCCGTATGTATGCATTTTAACAGTATTTCAATAACTCTTTTTGAATTATTGTTTTGATTTTACCACAAATAATTATATAGTGGTGAAAATGATGAAAATGTATATTGAAATGTTTGAAGTAGCAACAGAAACTTGGGGTGATGGTAGTCAGATCCAGGAAGTTAGGGGAAAAAAAGGAATGGAATTAACATTAGAATAAACTTGGAGGACAAACAGTGGCTAGACAGCTAGAGAAGGCCAGTTTTAAATAGTAGATCTTATAATAAGCAGTAGGATTTTAAAATTTGTTGTTTTGTTTATCTATTCCATCTTTTATTTACAAGCTGATCAAATTTTGCAGGATCCTGGGTCATGTATATTTGCCTTCATTCGTAATCAAATTTTCTTTTAGTTCTGTGGATAATTGTAATCTCTCCTTTGAAAAAAATATGTGAAGAAGATCTGTGTAAATATTATAAAAAGTAAATATTAGTACTGAAAGAAAGAAATGTTTGAGAAGGGAGGAATTCTGTGAGAAACTTATTTAAGAAATTTATTAACTTTTTTAGTTTTGCACGGAAAAAAGCAGAACTATCCAAGTGGGAGAATTGTTTTTGTCTCTTCCACACAATTATATTATCACAAAAGTGACTTTCTTTATATTTTAAATTTGTTAACATGATGTTCATAGAAGTAGCATGTAAATGAAATAATAATAGTAATTAGTAATAATTGCCCAAAATGAGTAGATTCTTGTGTCTTTTCTTCTAAATGCTACTTTTTATATATAAAATGCTTTATGTATTTATTTAGTCAGCCATGTGTTGTTTCTCTCTGCTAATGTAATGTAAGCTAATGTAAGCAATCTGATTTTAGGTTATTTTCCAATTTTCAACTTTATAGCTCGCTTTAATAGGAGAAAATCCAGTGACACTTAAAGACAAGAGGATATATTTGAGAACCATGTCTTCCAAAATAAATAGGGTGATAGCATATGAGGTAACTAACACAGACTCAGGACCTTGTAAGAAATCTGGGACTGACTGCTTATGATGGCAGGGTGGATCAAGCAGCTGTGCATTCCTAGAGCTTTTGTTTGCCAGTGTCTCTATCTAAATCGCTCTTAAACATTTGTACATTATAAATTTGAGCATATGGACGTCTAGGAAACATTAACCAAGTGCTCTCTGAATAACACTTGATGTTTTGTCTTTGAATTAAAAAAAGTTATCATAATGAAGAATTACTATTCTAGCGGTTTTGAAATATTCAGCATCTCCTATCTTGCTTTTTTATTTGAATAATCAAATCATTTATTCATGTCATTAGTTTTCCCCAAGTAAGACCTATAGCCATATGTTACATTAGCAGAAAATGGAGGAAGCCGCTAATTGATCTCTAACATTCATTAATGTTGCTGATATTATTTAATAAAACAGAAAAATGCTAGCTAGAAAGAGTGCATGCTACAATCTCCTTCAGGTAGCTGACTTTTACTTACCTTCTTTAAGAAGTTGGGAAGTCTGCCAGAATTTAATGCAGCTGACTTATTATTTATGAATAGAGGGTAGTAGGAATAGAATGAATAGAGTGATAGGTAGAACTTTTATGCATTTGCTTACAATGCTTTGGAATTTGTAAATGGGATTGCTTAAATTGAAGTTCTTTATAAATCTTAACTATGAAATGATATGTCCCCAAAGACAACCCCCCTTTTTTGGCTTTGTTGGAAATGGATGGTGGAAATTAAAGCAAGGTATACACAAATCTTAGATGACAAGTTCTTATATCCAGATGAGTACAAATGCACTGCAGCAACCCAGACACATAGAGATAAACCACATTTACATACCATTCAAAAGAGTTAATTGAAATGCTAAAAAAGAAATAAAAAGACCAGAACACATCCTCTGCAGATATGCAAGAATTAACACCACACAAACAAGCAAGCAGAAAACAATATCCTAATCTAACCTAAAATAACCTAAATTACCAAGGAGAAAACTACATCTCCATCAACATTGACTGGGCAACCTACTATAAATAAACAGGGAACAAACCCCACATTCACTTGCACTGATAATGTCACCTAGTCAAGTAATGTCAAAGCAAATAATCAAGTTAAGAGATCACCAAAGCCTCCAAGATCTCATATATTAGTCGTAGAAGACCTGAGGATCTGTTCTTGTTCAGGTCTTCCATGACTAATATATTAGATTTCACAGGTTTTAGAGTAAAATATGTGAAAAATCTGTCTCCATGATGACATTGGTATGTGTAGTTACTACCCAGGGATTTGTTTTGAAGGATTCAGTCAGAAAAATATAGTGCATTTCATAATTGTATATATGCATTTTTCTGAAAATGACTTAGTTTGTTAGTCTACTAACATTTCTAAGCACCAGTTATATTTTCTAAGAAATACATATTTCTTCTACTTATTTCTTGAACATTTCTATTACTTTTTTCAATCTCACAACTTTGCACTTGTCATGAAAATATTTTCAGAAAATTTCCAAGATATCATCTCAAGTTGTTAAATGTGCTATGTACGTACAGTCCGAATAATTGAAATCCACATAGTTTTTTTCTGTTTTCTTCCTAAAAACCATTTCAGTGTTCTTTTAGAAAAACATAATTTTTCTAAAGCCTCTTTATTTGTTATGTAGAAAATGCAGACTCTGCATTACTTTCCTCCCTTTGTTTTGTATACCAATTGTAGTACCATGATGCTTCCATAGACTTCATTTTGGAAACTTTGACTAAAGAGCTGAACACTAAAGATAATTGTTTCAATTTACAGCAGCAAACATCTGTCTTCAGTCTTTTTAGAGAAGAGAAAAACAAAAGTGGTTTTATAACTTACTGTTAATGGTCACAGCTATATGACAGAAACTCAGTAGATTTCAAAGAGCTCTGGTATACTGTAGTTTCAGACATTTAATTTCCCAAATTGTTATTATGAGTTAATAAGACTTTTTTTTCTGTTTTCAAGACATGGGTGAAAAATTAAATGTTCCTATGTATATAACTTCTCCTACTGTTCAAATACATAATAAGAAAACAGCATTTTACTTTTGGAAAATTACTGCAAAAATTAAGTACAAGTAAAATAACTTTTTTAATAGTGCGGTTTTACTTTGCATGCTTTGGGTCCAAACAGCTGAGAACCTGGTAAAATATTTTATTTATTTTTAAAACTGCAAAAGAAGAAGGGTCCTAAAATAGTATATGCAACAGAACAAATATTGTTGAATACTGAAAACTTTAGGAGTTAATTTAAAAGCTCTCTGATATGGTTAGTGTCTATCTAATATAAATTTATCAGTTAAGATTTCAGCTGAGTCATACTGACGTTTTCTTTAACAAATTTTCCTCTAAAGCCTAGGATTTGATATTGTTGTAACACTTAATACAATTCAGCAGATTTGGGCTAAAAATGATATGTGATGCCAGCCATTTTATTTTTGTAGCATAATTTATGGGTTACCATTGTATCTGACCCCATCAATATTCAAACAGCGATATTGGAAAAAGCAGAAAATAAATTAAGATAAAAATAAAATAAAATTAGTCATAGTTGTTGGGATTTAAAGAAAACTCAAAATTTAATCAACGTGTTTCTCTTTTTTTAAAGGTACTCAAATGGATAATACTATGAAAGATATTACAGATGAATTCAGTCTGCGAGATACAATAAGCATTGGCTCAACAGATTCATTTGTTTCAGCTGCTGAGGTATATACTGAAGCAACATTTGCTGTCTTAATGTGTTAATTATCATGCACCTGAGATCTTGTACTCAATTAATTAATGGCTTCTGCTGGTCTTTAATTAAATATCCTAGAACAAAATGTCCTGACAGATGTAGATAGATTCACAGGTATGTAAAGATTAATTGTGATTGTATGACATTTAAACATTACAAATGTGCATAACAATGTATTTACCATTCAGTTGTGTCTGGGTCTCAGAGACTGGCTGGGCAAGTACCATTTCAATAAAATTTCAATAAAAACATTGCAGGAAAAATTGTGGTTTTGAAGTTTCAGATGGTCATGCTATTGGAATTATAATGTTTATTTTCCTGAAAGACATATTTAATCTGGGACACCTGTAAATTAGATTTCATCTTGTCATTTATTTTGCAATAGAACAACAATTTCAAGGTAGATTTACTTACTAGATTATTGAGAAAGGGGTGATTTTAAAGGGCAGTGTTAATTGCTGTATTAATTACTGTATTAATTAATTACTGTTAATTATTGTATTAATTTCTCATTTTAGGCTAAATTGTTCTATAAACATTGGTTAAAATCCTGTTTGTAGATGTAAGTCAAATACATATTATTGTACTTTTAATGTCAAAAAATTAATATTCTGCCATTAAAAGTGACTTGCAAACTACTATCTACTACAGTGGGGTTGCCCTATATGTCGATTGCTATTGACCACTCGATCGCGAAGGTCATGTGGGTAGATTGCCTGCCTTCTGCTGTGCTTTGGAAATGGGATTGCTCCTGGGCAAGCAGCTGAAAGGCAGGAATACTTGTAAAAACGAACATGAGCCGCGTGTGCTGCAGCTCGTGCTCATGATGTTGTAGGGGGGAGGGCGCAGGTGGACTTGTGGGCTGCCCGGCCCCTCACCCTCCTCTTCCAGTCACTCCTCACCTGGCCTGAGAAGGTATACCATTATGAAGGGCTTCTCTCAGATCAAGCAATTATTCCTCTAGCTATTTTTGACTACCAAATTGCAAAGTTTAATAATGGTTGTAATGCTTTATGGTTTGGACTTTTATAGCTGGATTTTATTACGTTTTATTGCATTACATTCTTGTCCTGGAATTTACTTTTGGAATTCATTTATTAAAGGGCTTTGATACTTTACTTTATAACAAAAGAATCCCCTTTCCAGTTATACAATTAATGATACAAAATAATAATTTTTTACTTTCCTGTTTCTTTGCCCCATTTCTTTTTACAGATCACTTAAGTCACTTATATTACTTTGGACTTTTGAGATACATATATGTGTAAATTAATATCTAGGTCTTTTCTGCATTTAGCATGGCTAGATATCCTTATTTTTGGGAGAATAAAGTTATTTTTGCTGTCCAAGAATGTAATTTTCTTAATATACTGTGGATGCTTATTTCCCTATTTTTAATTTCTTTTCACTATGCTGCTTTTATGAAGTAGTATGTCTGTGGTCCACTTTTCTTTTACATATTTTATTTTCATAATGCAATGTAAAGTGATATTAAAAAGCAGATGCCTTTCAAAGGATTACAAAGGTGTTATGCTTGCAAAAGTAATGTGATAAAACTTTTTTGTTTAGCTTACAGATCACAAAGAGAGCCGAAACTATTATCACCTGGATTCACTTTGCCACAGCCCATTATATGAAGAAGCTTTGCGCATGGCAGAAGAAGGCAAGATTTATTCACGTGTCTTAAGGTGAAAATGTCTTTACATTTCTAAAAATCCTTATGGTAGAATTTCTACAACATAGTCAGAACTTACATTGATTGTTTTGAAATATGCCTAAAATAAAGTGCCAGTTTGTGATTATCTTTGAAATATTCTTTATTTTGTACGTAGGACTGAAATGTTGGAATGTTTGGGAGACAGTGACTTCCTTGCTAAGCTCCACTGTATTCGGCAAGCTTTTCAGGTACAATTCTGTGAGACACATTTTAACTCATCTTTGTGCTATTTATGGCATATATCTATTAAATTATTACATAGAGGAGATTTGTAATCAGGTGATATAATCAAACGATATAATCAGTATTCTGTAGCTTTTGCAAGGTACCAGTAGTCCTTGATGTACAGTTGGTTGCTTAACAACTATTCAAAATTTACCACGATTTACTGGATTCAAAGTTCTGACATTTGCTCCCTCTGTGGTTATATGACTGCATTTGGAATGCTTGGCAATTGGTCTGCATTTATAACCATTTATAGCATCACATGATTATGTGACCATGATTTACGATGTTTTTGTTGAAAACCAGTTTTTACTTCTGTTTCTGGCAAAAAGAGTTTAAAATGTTTATAAAGAAACCAACTAGGGTGTTTAGAAAGTTGGCTTAGGTCAGTAATTAGATGCTATTAATAGTCAATGTTTAAATTTAGCCATTTCCAAGGAAGTTTAAAATACTGGCACATTTGGGAAAAGTTTATTTTTGTTCCATTTCCCAAGCACATATGTAGGCTTTGTTTCCAGTCCTTAAGGTTGAAGTCTCCAAGAATTTCATTATTATTTTTTATATAAAGAATTTTTTATTTTAATCCAAGAATTTCATTATTGATTGACATTTTTTTTTCTTCCATGATTCCATATAATAATTTAGGTACATGCTTATTCATGATTCTGGACAAAATTATAGTTGGCTGGGGTCATACGCTATGTTAAAACATCTGTGGACTATATATCACAGTGGTTTTGTTAACACAACAAGCTAAGCTAAAAGCAAGCAAATGACATGATGGCTTAGGGCATTGTGTGAATACAGCCATAGATTGCATTCCCCTTCTTGATAAAGCAAGTTTACTCAAGAAGATATTTACGGTAGTGAAATTTATCTTTGAGTAATAGGGCCCAAAACTTAGATGGATTTGTGCATTTGGTTTCAATTTTGAGTTCTAACATCTTTCACTCATTAATGCTTTCTTTAAAAAAAAACAGGTCATTCTTTCAGACTCTGCAAATCGAATATTTCTTGCTGAAAGTGGCAGAAGAATTTTATGTGCTTTAATTTTGAGAGCAAGAAAGGTAAACCATTTTTGTTTTAGTAACTATATTGTAACAGGCTTGACCATTTAATGCCTTTATAGCTTGAGTTAAGAAACAAGTAATCCTATTTTGGTAAAGCAGTATTCTCCTTTTAAGATTATAAATTTGGTCTACATATGGCAGTGATTATTCATAAGAGTTTATGGCTATAATACATTTTGTATTTCCCAAATGCATTGTTTTACATATCATTTTCTAAAACATGCATACAAAGTCAGATAGCAGAATATAGTATGCCTTATAGTGGAGATACTCTTTTTATTTCTAGATTACCCTTTGACTTACAAATAAACAGTGATGTCAATTTTAAGGCAAAGATGATAGAATCCCTATAACATGCAAGTTATTTCTTCAGAGTTTTCTGTTTTTCTTTACAGAACCCAAAGAAATTTGAGGAAGTATTTGATGAAATGATCTCTTTTTTAGAACAAGCAGATCAATGGATTCATACTGAAATGGAGTTGGCTGCTTATGGGGTATGCTTTCAATTAAGTGTTTTAACTTTTTTTTTCTTTTTTGGCCCTAGATAGCTATTTCCTTACTGAACTTTATTTTATTTATAATTTAAGAACTCTGTTATTTTTATCTAGTTTATTATTATATTTACTAAGTTTGAATAAATGATTTGTTTAAAATATCACCAGGATTTTGATTGTAATTTAGAGCATGGATTTGTTAATGGTTTTTCTTTTTTATAAATGTACTCAGTACCTTTTTAAAAATTTGATCCTCATGTAGGTGAAACACTTAAACTTTTATGATGTTGTTTTGGACTTCATATTAATGGATTCTTTTGAAGACTTAGAGAACCCACCCATGTCTATACAGAATATAGTTAATAACCACTGGTTGAATGCCTCCTTCAAAGAAACTGTAAGTCCATATTGATTTAATTCCATGCTTCAGTAGTACATTAACTGGTAGGAGATATCAACTACAGATAATGACATCAGGCTGGGACCCAGTTTGTGGAGAGAAGTATTTTTAAACTTTTTAAAGTATGGATAAGAGGCAGTCTCTGTAGAGTTTAGAAAGCACTTTAAGCAGAATGAATAGCATGATGGTACTCCATTGAGAAAGAAAGTGAGATATGATTCTCTTGGATCCCCCGAGAAAAGGGTTGGGGGGTATTGGTTCCAAATAAGATGAGTCATACTTTGAATGAAAGCTTATTATAGTGCTTTCCTTTTCTTATGTAATGTTTTCAAAATTGTTATGGGTTATGTTTTCTTAGTTGATTTAAGTTTCTGATGTTTTTCATAATTTAGGCCATATTTTATAGTAATATCCAAGTATGAAGGAGTATAGCATTCAATAATTTGATATTCTACATATGAAGAAATGCCATTAGACATTTTACATGATGGTCTAAATAACTGTTTCTCTTCTACTTTTTGTTATGCTCCAGGTCAGTTAATATATCCCTTATTCATGATTTAAGTGTGTTAGGATTTATGAAAAACCAACACCAGAACTGTGCATAATCAGTCTTTCCTTATATTTTATTCAGCATCAGATCAGATTAAAGGGTTGGGTTAAGATTAGGGATAGAGTTAGGCAGGTTAAGGATCTATCCCAGGGGTGGGCAGACATTTTGACTCATGGGCCACATTGACGGGCTCCCCCTCCCCCTCCTGCAGCCCTCCACCCCCACCCTTACTTCCCCTCCCGCAGCCCCCCTCCCCCACGTGTCTTTGCAGGCGTGGGATGCCGAACGCAGCAGCCATTAAGAAGAAGGTAAGAGGGTAGTGGGCGGTGGGCGGGCGGGGGCGGCTCTGCAGCAGAAACGCCGGCTGTTCTCCCGCCGCCCAGGTGCTGCTGATATTTCCCCATCAGCAGCACCTGGGCAGCAGGAGAAGAGCCGCTGTTGCTGCTGCGGAGCCACCCCCGCCGCCCTCTTACCTTCTTCTTCAAGGCTGCTGTGTTCAGCATCCCACGCCTGCAAAGACACACGGGCATCAGCGGCCTGTCCCACTTCGCTGGCAGCGCTAGGGATACGCTGTCGAGGGAGGCATCAGTGAGGGCGAACTCCCTAGTCTGCGCCAGAACTAGTTCGGCAGGCCGGATTAAAAAGCCCAACGGGCCAGGTGTGTCCCGCGGGCCATAGTTTGCCCATGTCTGATCTATCCAATCACCTGCGGCTGATGGAGAAAATGTTAAATATGGATACTGATAACAATATTTTAATTTGAAATAGATCAGCTAAGGATGCTATGTGGTGGTATTTGAAAATGGCCTTGGGGAGACAGAGCAAAGAGACCCAGCCAAGGGAATAGTCAGTTAAAAGAGAGCTTTGCCTGCGGCAGGAATTTGGACACGGCAAGAGACACAGAAGAAACCTTCCCTACTAGTTTCTTGGGCTGTAAAGGAAATGGGGAAGAGAGAACTTTCAGACTTACAAGGTTTGCCAATGCAGCGTTTTAATAAAGAAGTATTAGCACATCTGTCTGGTCTAATCTATAAAGCTGGCATATTACTACCTTCATGGCAACCATGGCCCTCTCTATATATATCAAGGTGACATTAAGAACAAATCACACTTTTAATTTTATGTTTTTAATTGGACAGGAACCTAGCATTATGAAAGTGTCACATTTGACATTATTGTTTTATCAACACAGTTCTTTTGAGATTTAGGAGTGCAATAAATAGTCTACTAAGGGATGTAAGTATTTTAGGGTACTTTCAACTTTTTGATATATAGTTCAAGGAGGCCAAATTAATAAATTGGGAAACAGATAGAATATATTAAAGAAAATTCTTTTGGGGTTTCATTAAAATCACTATTGAACTTATTCAGTGGGAGGGATGAAATGAAAAATTATTTTTATTTTTTAACCATTTTCAATTCTCTCAACATTGTTACTGTTTTGGGTTTTAGCTCAAACAGAAGAGCCGCTAGAATTTCTGTAGCACATTGTGACATGTTTGCAAGACATATTTGATAACATTATTGTTTATAGGCATTATAGTTTAGATTCCACAAAACTGATATATACTATAAATTATAATTTGGAGTGTCTAGATTGTTGCACGTTGCAGTTTAAAGGGACCAAGAATAAGGACAATTTGTCTGACACTTTGTTGCTCTGCACTTTGAACTTCCCTGGCTTATTTCAGTTAAGAAATCACAGACTCCTCTTTAAGAGACAGTATTGCAATCCTATTAAGGAATATAGTAGTGCTATTTTTTTAGCAGAGCCATCATCAGATGTAGATGATCATAGTGTAATAATTATAGACCATTGGTTAGCATTTCTTTTTTTGGCAAAGAGCTTGAATGTGTTGTAGTCCCTCAAGAGTCTTTCTTATCTTCAGTGCTATTTATTATATTCACAAAAATAATTAGTTGAAATTATTGGGAGATTTACAGATTAGTATTACAGGTAGTCCTCAGTTTCCAACCACAATTGAGCCCTAAATTTCTGTTGCTAAGCAAGACATTTGTTAAGTAAATATGACCCCATCTTATGACCCTTCTTGCCACAGTTGTTAAGTGAATCACTGCATTTGTTAAGTTAGTAAGATGGTTGTTAAGTGAATCTGGTTTCCCACTGACTTTGCTTGTCAAAAGTCGCAAAATGTGATCACATGAACCAAGCATTTTAATTTTGATCACATGACCATGGAGACGCTGCAATGGTTCTAAGTGTGAATAATTGTCATTGCCCCCGTTGGAGACAAAATCTATGGAGGATGACGAGCCGGAGCCAACAGAGATTGAGGAGGCAGTTTCATTGGCTTTGAAGGAATGTGGGGAGAAGCAGGCCAGGGCAGGACAAAGCCCCTCAGGATTGGGATGGCTTGTTAGCAGGAAGGAATGGGGGTAGGAAGATTGAGAAAGGGCAACCAGTGGGCATGAGGAGTGACGGAGCTTAGGCAATGAGCAAGGACCTCCCTCTCCTGATCCCCGAGCATGGAGAGTGGAGAGAAGGCAGGAACAGCACAGGTAGACCCGATGACTTGAGAGGACAGCACTTCACCCCTCTTCACAAGGCATACCTGGGGACTGAGATTTAAGGAAATGCTGTGGGGCGGGGGTTGGAAACAAATGTTGAATTGGTAGAATTTGGTGTGCTAGTACAAACAGTTGGAGTTTGCAATATTGCTTGCTTCTTCCTTACTTGTGCACTCAGTACCTTGTTCCTGACTTTGTGGACTCATTGTTTGTTCCTTGTTTTGTGGACTCCTTTCCCTGATTCTTTGATTTGTTGGACTGGGCACAGCCAGAGGCTGCTGTGGGTGTGGGTGTGTGCACTTTGCTCTGAGACTTGCCAAGAATGTGGGAGCGTTTGGAGGGCAATTTGGAGCATTAAAGAAGAGTTTGAATTCTAAGATGGCTGTGTGACCCTCGTGCCTTGTCCCAGGTTATCATAATAATGATCATAAATAACTTTTTTCAGTTCCATTGTAACGGTTGCTAAATGAACCATTGTAAGTTGAGAACTTCCTGTATTGATGTATGGATGGTATATTTCACATTCATAGATTGAAAGCATTTTGTGCACTAAGGGTACAACTTTCTGCCTTTTAGCCTTCTGGTTGGTATTCCAGCAACAAATCCACATGGAGAGATTGCTTGGCTTCAGTGATCCATCTTTTAATTCGTTTCACTTCATTTTTTACAATGCATTTGGAGATGCTCTTAGAATTGTCTACAAACTGCAGATGTACAAGTCATGGCATCAGGAACTGTGACTAGAACTTGATGTTCCAGTCACAATGAATCATCATTGGCATTTGGCCATTTCTGGATCCAATTCTAAATTCTGTTTTTAAATCCTTGCAGCATATTCATATACCTGAGTTCTAATAGCAGAGGTCCGAAAGCTGTAATATACTAACGAAATGATGATTAATTTCAAAAATATGTCATGTTGGGTTGGGTTAGAATTTGAATTTCTCTGTCTGTGAATTTTGTTTCCATTTTTTAATCTAGAATATATTTCTTTGCCTCTCAAATGCCTCTTCATCTGTCTTGGAAGCTAGTCTGACCTGCCATTGCTATCAGTTCATTCCTTTCTGTGCCAATCCAGTATCGAGGGTATTGGATCGATATAGAATCCAGCTTACTCATTGTTACTTTCTTTTTGACTTTCTTCTTTTTCAGAGATATGCATGCACCTTTTCTTTCTCCTCACTTTGACTTTTATTCTTCAGTTCTTTCTGTGTTATTTGTACTAAATCTAATTTCTCAGCAGTTGACAGAGTTGTGAGCTTCACCATATTATTTCTCCAATTCCTGGAAGAGGAACAATAAATATGCCATATATTTTCTTCCTTGCCTATTTCATTTGATCAGACTGGCTAAGATCTAGTAAAAAAATGGGAGAAAATGACTTTGGAATTCTCTGACAGGAAGTCATATATCTTATAGTGTGCAAGCTTTCATTCTGTTTTGAATAGTTTTACTTTCTTTTATTATATATTTTGTTTATGTCTAAACTGGTTTTGGCTAGTCTCATTTTTCTTCTTAGTACTTAGAATGTTGTAGTACATTCCATTAAAATTCTGCTACATCCTACGGGAAGTAAAAGTCTAGATTTGCCATCTGAATATTGTCCGATTCCAGTCCTTATTAGGACAAAACTGCTTAGCTTTATCAAAAACTATTTAAGCTGTGCTTTTTCTTAGAATAGTTTTTTTTTTACAATGCAGTCAAAACAAAAGAATTTGATTATATTTTTTATAGTTGCAGATAGTTCTTGTTCTGAAACATAGTGTCGTATAAATATGCAGCTTTCTTTAAACACTGAGAATAATAAAATATTTTTAAAAGTTTTAAAATTCAAATATTTCAAAAGATATTTCCAAAAATGTTTTTCTAAATAAGGAGTAGTATAACATGATTAGATATCTTCAGTTGGAACAGCTAACATTGCTCTAAATGAGCATTATTAATTCTATCGGTATTGCTGAGTTAATGCTGAGTAAAATAATGAGTTTAATGAGAAGCAAATTATGTACAGTGCAACTTATTAACTAAATGAAAAGAAATCAAAGAAGAAAGTTCCTAATGTTTTATATATAGTAAGACAGATTTATTTTGGTATGTTCATTATAGTACATAATTCAGAAACCACTATTTCTATTTGGCACACTGAAACTTTCTGTAGAATTGGAAAACTGGCATTAGAATAGTTGCACTTTGCCGGTTGGACCATGTTTTTTTAAAATGCTTAGATTTAGATGCTGCAAAATACTGCACTAGAGCAGGGGTGGGCTGTTTTATTTCGAGAACGGCAAACGCAAGATTGCTCTAGTGAAATCAGCTCTTTTTATTTGCAGGATCAGTCAGAACAAGAACTAGAAACAGCCGTAATAAACCTCTATTTATACTATATACAAGTGTGTGAAGTAAACAATCAGAGAGCAGGATTTTCCCGCTCTCTGATAACCGACACAGACTTGGTGTCTCCTGCATTTATAATTAACCAGGTTTTCCCGCTCTCTGCTAACTGACACCAGACTTGGTGTCTC
>JAEANM010014473.1:0-13986 GCA_017656035.1 Myanophis thanlyinensis
TCTACTGTCTTCAGTCCTTTCTACATCCCACTTCTTTTTAGCTAACCTCTTCCTCTGGATGCTGTCCTGTACTTCCTTGTTCCACCACCACATTTCCTTATTTTCTTTCCTCCTTCCAGATGACACACATAGCACCGTACTTCCTATTTGTCTCCCTGATCACTTCTGCTGTAGTTTCCCAGTCATCTGGGAGTACTTCCTGGCCATCCAAGCCTGTCTCAACTTCTGTCTGAATTCCTCACAACATTCTTCCTTTTGCAATTTTCACCACTTAGTCTTCTTCTCTATCTTTCCTCTCCTCTTCATCCTGACTGTTAGAGTCATCCTACCCATCACCATCCTATGCTGTCTGGCTACACTCTCTCCTACTACCATTTTGCAGTCACTAATCTCTCTCAGATTGCACCATCTACATAGAATGTAGTCTATCTGCATTCTCCTACTTCCACTCTTATGTAACTCTATGTTCCTCCCTCTTCTGGAAATAGGTGTTAACTACAGCCATTTCCATCCTCTTAGCAAAGCCCACCACCACCTGTCCTTCTAGGTTCCTTTCTTTAACACCAAACCTGCCCATCACCTCCTCATCACCTTTGTCCCCCTCATCCATGTGCCCGTTGAAATCTGCCCCAATCACCACTCTCTACACTCTGGGAATACTCTCCATCACCTCATCTAACTCACTCAAGAATCTCTCCTTCTCTTCTAACTCACACCCTACTTGTGGAGCATAACCACGGACTACATTCAACATTACCCCTTCAATTTTCAGCTTCAAACTGATCACCTTGTCTGACACTCTTTTCACCTCTAAAATATTCTTCACGAGCTCCTCCTTCAGGATAATTCCTACCCCATTTCTCTTCCTATCCACACCATAATAAATCAGTTTGTATCCCCCTCCAATACTACATGCTTTGCTACCCTTCCACCAGGTCTCCTGCACACACAGTATATCTACCTTCTCTCCATCATGTCTTCCAGTTCTCTACCTTTTCCTGTCATTGTGCCAATGTTTAGCATCCCTATTCTCAGGCCTATACTCCTGCCTTTCCTCTTCTACTACTTCTGCCTATTATGCAGGAATCTCTCCACACTGCCAGCCTTCAGCTGGGAACAGGTAAAGAAAGCTATTAAGAGAAGTCAGTTCTGGATCTCTTGAAGTTGTGCAAGGATATGTGGTTAATTCCACATTTGAAACCTCTCTCTTCCCTGGCTAGGCATTTCCCAGAATAATGTTAAGCCAACAAAAAGGGGGGAGGTGGAAGGGGGAGGAAAAGGCCCCAAGATGAAAGTAGATACTGAAGAATGTGATAAGCAACTTTAAATGTCAGAAGGAACATGGCAACATTTGTACTGTATAATAAAATCTTTTTATCAATTAAACTAAGTGGATGAAAAGCTTTGGCCAAGTGTAAGCCATCAATAAGCCTGACCATAATATATTTGAACTATCTCTCTGACACCCTGATTTTCCACACAATGTTTATATAGATAGGAACATAAAAATATGAAATTTCCCACTTGCAGTGTTCCAGATATACAGTAGTTCTTAAATGACAAAAAAATTTCCAAAGCGGATTGGCTTGGTATGGTACCTGAAATAATTGGCAGGAAAAAAAGACCAGTGAGGTTTAGATTCTCTGTCTAGCTAAGTCACTCACTGTTACATTCATCTTCTCAATTGCCCTATTAGTGGTTGAATTTATTTCTGTTTTCTAATTATCTTAAAATAACTATATATGCATTTCAACTCTAAATGTACCTCCGGAGTTGTTCCAGGAGATAGGCTGGCAATCTTGCCAGCCTAGCTGAGCATCTTTCCCATGCGTTCTAAGGCATATTAGCATAGCATTGTTTGTTCACTATTAAATTTATTGTATTGTTTCAATAAAAGACAGGATAACATATGAGTAAATGAGTGCTTCAGATTGCTTATTTTTTGCCTAGCCAATGAAATGGCAGTTGTTTCTGCTTCCACAGAAAGTTTTATGGATATTAAAGAGTATGTTGGTTAAAAGGCACACTTATTTTTATTGCCTTTGGGCACCTTCATCATACCATAAGACTGCTGCTGGTTTTGCATCACAAAAGCACTATGCAGGCTTAATCACTAGGTGTCTTGCCATAATTAGTATATTAGCATCTGTTATAATGGTACTTTATTATGGTCATTAATGAGTAATTTTGTCCTCCCATTTAGAGATGGGAAAATCATCCCCACTTCCTACTCTAATTTACATAATAGTTTGCTGATATTGTTTTCTTCCTTACAGAGAAATGTTAACTCTTCCATTGTGTTACACTAGGTTGTGCTCTGGCGATATTAACATTGTCTCTTTAAATAAATGTAAAAACCTTGAAATGAAAAATACAATTTTAAATTGTTTAACAATACTAAATAAACAAGTATGAAGTCAAGGCTTCTTGCATGCCATAGGACAGGATCAAATCATGTTTACAATTTTCTGCTTTTGCTATTACTACTGTGTTTTCCTGAAAATATGACCTTACCCCAAAATAAACCCTAAACAGTTTTTTTTGGGATGGGCCTAATATAAGCCCTACCCCCAAAATAATCCCTAGTGATAGAGGTGGCCATGGCCAGCACAGGAGGCAGTCCTTCCCTTCTATGGTCACTTCATGGCTATTCGGCCCCTTAATGGATCAGCTGAACCTGTGAGGACCAGGAGTTCTGTCTCTCCAGGTGCCTGGAGATGTTTCCAGCACACTCTTGCTAGCCCCAGCTCTGCCTACAGTGCCAGGCAACCTTGCAGCTGAGGGCCCCTTCTCTTCCGCAGTCATCTTGTGGTTCCCCAGGTCTGGAGCTGGGGTGTTCAGACTGCTGCTATGATGAGGCAGACATTCCCATTGGAATTGGCTCCTCACCACACCCTCTACCCAGCTGCTACTGCTTGAGAAAAGGACACTCGGCAGGCAATCCTGGAAGATTGTGGGAAGCACATGCTTAGGATAGAAGGAAAGACTTCAGTTTGACATTGTGGTGAGATCAGACGCTGGGAGTGGGGCTCTGAAATCCTGCACCAAATCCTCCTTGTTGGAGAACCCCCAAGGGGCTAAAGTCACCCTGTAGTGGTGACAAAGAGAGGAGGGGCATCCTACAGGTTGCGGGGAGTGGTGGCTCCCATGCTGAACTCAGGACCCAGTCCCTCCCATCCAATGATGAAGAGGAGAGGCAGCCATTATGGCTGTCATTAAGCTGGGGTAGCCGAACAAAGAATATGCAGGAGCAGTGTAAATGAACAGAGGAGGTAACCGACTTAATTACCTCTGGCTTTGAACTATTGTATTGTGGCAGCCTGGATAAAGTCATCTGCTAGAAAGTTCCTCCTCCCCCCAGGTGTACCTTAATGTGAAGTTAAATCAGTTAAAGTATTGGGATTGTGAAGGCTGTTTGGGTAATAGTCTTGGGTTTTTTTTTAAGTTTCTAAGTGTTTATGATCATCTATACTTCAAAGGGGTTTTTCCCTCCTTCTAGAAAATGCCTACAAATTAGGAGTGCCCATTGCACTGCATAGACTTCCTTGTCCCAGACTGCCCATCTCTGCTCTGTCTAATTCAACCTTTTAGAAGTGTAGATGCATGGCTGCAGACCCCTTGCTCATTTTCTTGTAGAAGCACTGCATCCACTGTAACATCACTGCCATCAGCCTAAATGATGAATGTTGAGGTCTGGGTGTTTCAATACAGGCTCCACTGTGAACAAGCGCTTATGGTTTTCAAATACAGCCTGGCATTCCATGGTCCATTTAAGTGGCTGGCTGGGTTTTGGTTTTTTGTTTTTTTTTGTCTTTCGCAGGTTGGTGATGGGGAGGGCTATCTGGGCAAAAGAGGGGATGAACTGCTGGTAAAAGTTCGCAAATCCTAAGAAACTTTGTAGTTACTTCTGGGTTCATGGAGGAGCCCACTCTAGTACTACAAGCTCCTTTTCAAGGTCCATCTCTATCCTCTTGTGGGAGATGCTGTAGCCTAAATAGTTGATTTTATTCTGGTGGAATTTGCATTCGGACAGCTTGTTATATAGTTTGGCCACTCAAAACTACTTGAGCACAGCTCTGACAAATTTTACACGTTCTGCCATTGTCTCAATATAGATTAAAATGTCATCTAGGTAAACTAACACTTCTTTGTACAGCTGTTCATGCAGCATTTTGTTTATTACCTTAATAAACACAGCATGGAGCCCTTGGAGTCCAAAAGGGAGGACCTGGAACTGGAAGCATCTGAAGGAGCAATTGAAAGCTGTTTTCCATTCATCCCTTCTTTGATCCTCACTCAGTAGTATGCCTCTCACAAATCCAACTTGGTGAAGACATTTCCTTTGCCAAATGGGTTAGCATATCCTTCATGAGAGGGAGTGGGTAAACATTTTCCACACTCACAGTATTAAGCCCATGCTAGTCAATACATAGACAAAGGGACCCATCCTACTTTTCCCTAAACAGTAGCAGGGCAGCCATCCTTTGTCTGGCGGGTTGGATGAATCCACGTTTCAGGTTTTTTTCTATAAAAACTGCAATTCCTCCAATTCTCTAGGTATCATGGAATACAGTTTAAGTAAGCATAGTTTTTCCCCTGGTAGGACTTCTATGGAAAAATCAGTTGGCCGGTGGGGTGGGAGTGCATCAGATCCTTTCTCACTGAAGACATTCCGTAAGTCCTAGTACTCCTTGGAGATCAGAGAGTCACCCTGGGGCTGATCTTTGGTGGCTACTGTCACCTCCCTGTTCAGTTTCGCCTGCTGCAGCTGTTGAGTAGGTTTTTGACAGCCCTTTTCCCTCCCCCTTTACAGCCAGGAAGCCAGATTTTTAGCAGCCCCCTCCTTGTGATGACATGGGATAAGGCATGAAGGTCACACAGCCAGCTGAGAGTTTGAATTCCCTTTTAATGCTCCAAATGTCCCCCCCAAACAATCCCACGTTTTTGGTACACACACAGCAGCCTCTGGTTGCACCCAGTCCAGCAAAACAAGGGAATAGGGGAATGAGTCTATAAACCAAAGAACAGACAATGAGTCCACAAAGTAGGGAACAAGGCACTAAGTCCACAAAGTCAGAAAGAAGCAAGCAGTCCTACAAACTCCAAATGTCTGTACCAGCACACCAAACCCTACCAATTCAACATTTGTTCCCAACAAATGCCCCTCCCCACAGTGTCTCTTTAAATCTCAATCCTCATGTATGCCTTGTGAAGAGGGGCAGGATGCTCTCTTCCAAAGCCTGTACTGTTCCTACTTTGTCTCCACTTCCGTGCTCAGGGATCAGGAGGGAGCAGTCCTTGCTCATCACCTGAACTCCATTGCTCTTCATGTCCACTGTTAAGGATAGTCCCCTGTTAGGAGAACAAGTGTTCAGTGAAGCGTTGTGAGAGTGGTGTGGTAAAATATACAAACCAAGACATAGAGTAGAAAATAGGTTTTTACTTTCGTGGAAATAGATGTTTTGCAAAGTCCATCAATCAGTCCAAATTCATACACAATCAAGTCAGTCAGTCATCAAACAGTTCAGTTCAAGGATAATCCAATAATCAAAGTCCAGAAACAAATATACAGTTCGGTACACAGAGATTGCAAACAGTAGCAACTCACAGTAAATCCTCACTCATCTAACACCTCTGCAACAGTAGCAGTAACCAAGAACCAAGAACCAACATCTACCAATGATTCTGGTTCCGTCTTATGGCCGCTTGAGGAAGCAGCAGCCAATCACATTTTCTTAAAGTTACAGTAACAATCCTGGTTAATATATTATCAACCCAACTGTTAGTTTTATACTCCTAACATCCACTACTTGCCTTCTCTTGGTTATCCTGCCCCTGTTCCTCCATGCTAACAAGCCGTCCCAATCTTGAGGGGCCTAGGCTGCCTCAGCCTACTCCTCCCCACATTCCTCCAAAGCCAATGAAGCCGCCCCCTCAATCTCTGTCGGCTCCAACTCTGGATTGTCCTTTTCTGCAGATTCAGGCTTCTATGGGGGCATGACACTCAATTCACACAGGCGTTCCATTTCTGGAGCCAAGACAGTCCTAACACAAGGGACTTTTCCATTCCAGGGGCTATGATGAAGATCAAGGTCTCTCTGTGTGTGCCTATCTTCATTTCTATCAGTTTGATAACAAATGTTATCCTCCCCCTCCCCACTACTGAGCCATCCAGATGTCCAAAAGTTATGGGCATTTTAAGCTGTTGGAGTCTCACACCCGGTTTTTAGACCAGGGCAGGATTGACTAGGCATCTGGTGCACACAGAGCCCAGTAGGGCTACTAGACTTTCTTTTCCCCTGAGGATTGAAACACCAGTTCTATGGGAATGGTCACTGGGTTGACAGGGCAACTTACCAAAGGATATTTCATAGTTCAACTTGCTTTCCATTGGGATGCCCACTGGGTCAACTGGAGTTTTGCGCTTTTTGGAGGATGGGGTGAACTCTACAAATTCTACTTCCTTCAGGGTAGTTTCATGTGGTTTTTCTGGATTTTTTGGCAGGGCCCTGAGTTTTCTTCTGTGCTAGGCATGCAGCTTGGTAGTCAGCAGCTTGGTGCCCCTCCTTCTCACACCTGAAGCACCCAATGGATCATCAGCATGAGCTCTGCTCATGCGGTGTCAGTTTTGGGGCATATTTCATCCATGGCTTGGCTGGTATTTGGATTGAGTGTTCAATAATCCCCTCCACACTCACCAGCAAGCTGAAGCACCTGGGCCTTAACCTACCCCTATGTCAGTGGATCTCCACTCCAGCTTTCTAACTGGGAGACCACAGGCCCTAAGGATGGGCAGGCATGTCTCAAAGTCACTCACCCTCAACACTGGAGCACCCCAGGGCTGAGTTCTGAGCCCCCTGCTATACTCCCTATACACATATGACTGCACACCCATTACAGACTCCACCACCTCCATCAAATTCACTGATGATATTGGCATGGTGGGCCTAATCTCCAACAACAATGAGACGACCTACCTAGACGAGATTTAGGAACCTGGAGAACTGGTGTCAGGAAAACAACCTCCTTCTCAACATCAGCAAGACAAAGGAGCTGATAGTGGACTATAGTACAAAGCAGAAAAGATCATACTAGACCACCATCATCAACAAGAGCCCAGGGGAGAGAGTAGACTGCTTCAAATACCTAAGCGTCCACATCTCACTGAACCTGAAATGGACCCGACACATTGACATTGTGATGAGAAAGACCTGGCAGCATCTATACCATTTTAGATGACTAAGAGACTTCAGACTGACCTCCAAAGTGCTCAGGAACTTCTATGCCTGCACAGTAGAAAGCATCCTGATGGGCAACATCACTACCTGGTTCAGAAACTGCACCAAGCAGGACAGGCAAGCCCTGAGGGTAGTGCACATAGCAGAGCTCATCATCTGCACCAAGCTCCCTGAACTGCACTCCCTCTATGACAAACAATGCCGAACCACAGCCAGGAAGATAATGATGGATCCCAGCCACCCCAACAGTGGACTATTCGCCACGATGTGGTCAGAAAGACGCCTCCACTCCCTGAAAGCCAACACAGAGAGACTAAGGAGAAGCTTCTTCCCACAGGCAATATGGACCATAAACCATAACAATCCAGGACTAAACAGTATTCCCATAATCTACCCCTCTCTATTACCCCCTAACTTATTCTCCTACCCTGTCTATACTAGTACCTCTTGCTCTACTACCTAGGGTTGTGGGCAGTTGCATACAATTTCATTGCATTTCGTACCATGTATGACTGTGTATATGATGAATAAAACTTGATTTGATTTGATTTGATTTGAAGTGATTCCTAATAGTGAAAGCCTTTTAAAATGAATAATACTGAAAATGAAATTTATATTTTTTTATAAGTTTACAAAGAAAGCATTTTGCTTGGGGATGCTGAACACATTTATGTCTACATATGCAATTGCATTGGGATCAGAGGGAATACGACAGCTTCTCCTTTCCTTTTTATCCTTTTGGGTACCATTTTAAAGCCTTGTATTTAGTTTTATGATTCATTCATTGCCTAAAGGGCTTGATTTATGGAGCAGTTTTCCCCCCTTTGGCTATGCCTGAGATGTTTTTCTTGAAAGTAGCAGGAGATAATTTATTGGTTTTTATGCATAAAGCAGGTGTCATGTGTTTTCCTTAATAGCAGCATATTTCACTTCCTTCAATCCCTGTGAATAAGAAATGCAGTACCTGGGTGGAAAGCTAAGTGCAGTACCCCAGGCATCAGCATGCTATCTTTATGAAGCTTTGTGTTATTACTGAAAACAATAAAACTGGTAGACCTTGCATTAATAGAGAGAGGCCACTGTGTTTATTGCCCTCCTGACTAAGATTTGAGAAAATGATGCATGATCAATTGAAAAGGGCTCCTTGTGGCAGATGTCTGAGATGGCTTCTATAATGGAGAAATTAGACATGTTCTTGCCTCGGCTACAGAAAGTTGTTGGTATTAATTAAATAGTATGTGGTTTTCTTCTTGTACTTCCCACTCTTCTGATTCTGCTTCTATTAGATCCTGAAGTTATGGAATTGTGAGCTGCTGCTCTGAGATAATCACATAAACATCCATCATATTACTTGTTTTTGATCGAATAGTCACAACTACACACAATTTCTTTGGGTAAGCTAATTCAAATTTTCTTGGAACTTTTGAGTTTTGAGTGAAACCACTAATTGACTTCATTCTGTAATTTTAATTTTCTATTGTAATTTTTCACTGCTGAATCCCTTTAAAGTGGTTATTTCTACTATTTCTTCCTTGCCAGCCAGCAGAATTTAGACATTCCCAATACAGATTCCTTCATGATGGCTGCAGATCTAGAATATACAGATCCACAAGGAATCATACCTCTTGATCATGTACTCAGAGAGAGAGAGGCTGCTTCTATTTGCGGGGATGGGATGGTTGGGTTAAAAGCAGAGGCCGAACAGGATGAGATAGTTGAAAAAGTTGAAGAAGTTGAAACCTGAGTCTTAAAAGTCTAATATCTCACCAAATTTTCAGAATAAATTTGGAATTGCCAAGAAAAATGAAATCTAAATAAAATGAAGCTTTGTACTGTGGCTTGGAGGCTGCTTGTAGCCCCAAGTTGTGACATTCCAAAAAACCTTTGAGGCACAGCATAGTAAGCAGCCCAGAGTCATACAGTCAATAGACCTAAATTATCATCATCATAACCATCAATCATGATTTATTTTGGAGTAAAGGTTATATCAAAAGAACAAGTTCAACTTCAGTAAAACCCCTTTTTGCAATCACAATCCTATTTGTATTTATTTAAATATAAACCCCAGATTAGGATTAGTTCTAGGATACTTCCATAAAAAGAGTTCCTAAAGTACCAATGACATTTCACTGCTGTGTGTCCTCCCAAGATTCAATAAATAAACCACAATGTAGCTGGTCTTCAATTTAAGGATCGCAACTGGACCTGGATTCCATTGAGGGTTGCATCAGGGTTGTGTTTTACCTTGGAGGGCCGGGGGCAGGGCATACTCGGATGGGTGTGGCCATGGTGGGCCTGGCATGATGCTAAGGCAAGATTTCCCTGAGACTATCCCTCACTTTCATTATTCATTATACTCGGGGCAAGCCTTGAGTTACAAATGTAATAGAACCAGTTACATTAGTAACCCGAGGATTCGTTTGATTGAATCATATTAAGTGAACGTGATCACTCGCTGCTTTTCCCAATGCATTTGTTAATCAAATGTGTAGGTTATTAAATCACATTAGGGGTGGGGAACAGAGTAGGGAACAGCATGTGAGGCCTTGTGCTGGAGCAGGCCATCCAAGGCCTCCCCCAATCCACTGAGATACCTCATGCTCCCCTGGGGTCCCCACAATTGCTTCTCCCCCTCCTCCATCCTGCCCCACCAGGTCCCCACAGACTGGGCCTGCTTTGCTAGCATCCTAGATTCCACTTAGTCCCCACCCCATTTCCCATGGATTACTTTCTTTTTGAAGATCTCCAGAGTTTCAGAAGACACTGAAAGATAATGTGAGAATTTATATAAACTGTAAGTGAGGACTATGAAAAGATAGTATAAATAATTTGTAACCAATGGACACACTATAACTGGAAGATGGTTTTATGTTTTTATGTTTTGTTTGTATGTATGTATGTTTGTTTGAAAATAAAAAAAATTATTTATAAAAAAAAGAAGACACTGAAAGAGAAACCAAAATGTTTTACTTAGAGATGGCGAAGCTGAAAGAACATGAAATCTAAGGAAAACAGTTTCACCAGTGTTGGAAGAAATGTCCATCTGGGTTCAGTTCCACATGGAGATAAAGACACTGGAAACATGGAGGCTGATTGGAAAGATGGTTTATTGATGAACCACATGGTTTGTGGTCCTGGGCAAAAAGGGAAGAGATCCTGAGAGTCCTTGGGTTTTATGCCCTCTGTTGGGCTTTGAATTTGAGCTTGTGTTCTGATTGATTGTCAGACTCCCATGAGGTGATGCAGGAATAACTTTATAGGTTGTCTTTTGAGTTCCAAGCTTGGTTGAATCTTGCTGGGTGAAGGTGTAATGATGGAGTCTTTGTTTGTGATTGAATGGCTTTGCCTTGAAGGATAATCCCATCATCCTGGAGCTGAAGTCTTTGTCTTATAGATGGCACCAAAATAGCTGCTTTGGGGAGCAGGGAATTGAGTCTCTGAGTTCGTCTTTAGAAACATGTTTCTCCTTTAGGGGAAATATAATATTCTGCCTTTTTAGTATTTCCTAGAATATTTCATTTTCCTAGGAGAGGGATGGGTGCTAACTTCCTACACCAGGCATGTCAAACATGCAGCCGGTGCATGCAGCCTATTGCAAGTGCACCTGCAGCCTGCACAGGCAATGTTTTACACTAAGTACTGTTTTTGAATGATATAAAGCCCCCTTGGATCCTTCTTGAGCAGCAAGGCGGGGTAAACTATTTAAAATCAATAAATAAAATTAAGTAAGTAAACAGGAAGGAGAACCCTACATGCTATCCTGAGTTCACTGTTGAAAAGGCAGTCTAGACATGTAACAAATAAGTGAAAAAGCTTCCGAGACTCACCAGGCAAGTTGCAAGAGAAATGCCTCTCCCCTGGGGTGACAGCAACTCCTCGTTAGCCTGGTCAGAGGAGCTGGTCAGGAGAAGCTGTCGCTTGTAATCCAACCCATGGTGCCAGCGTGTATTTTCTGCTTGTCCTGCCATCCCAAGAGCAAGATGGGATGCCCTCCAAGCTGCCAAGAGCGAGCCCAGCTGCTGCCACTCAAGGAAATTTCCAAATGCCACCCATCAGGCTTCCCCGTTTGCTGCCATTATGCCAAGTTAGTACGCTCCTTTCCCAGCAGGACTCTGGGATGGGAAGAGATGGCAGGCCACACTAAGATTCCATATCACCTTTGAGTGCAGCCCTCATCATAACTCAAATGTGACAATATGGATCTTGGGGGACTCTGAGTTTGATATGCCTGCCCTACACCACCTTCTTGAGTAAAAGACAGCAGGCCTCTGGTAGTAGAAAAGGCCTGGACTGGGCCACAGCAGCCTCCTGCTTCAGGATTTGAGCCAGCAACCAGTCAGTGAGCATTTTGGTTACTTTGTATCATTGAGCTGAACTGCAAGCCCCTTATTGATTGGCTGCCATGCTCCAATCCCTGAAACTGCTCATTCGAACTAGTCAGTCAGCAGCAAGCAGGAGGCTTGCTGTCGATGGCCAGACTGAACCCAAACTAAGCCTGCATGGCAGAAAAGCCGGTCTTTTATTCAGATGGAGAAAGCTGTTTTCCTTACATCTCAGTTCTTACAGTTTCACAGGCTTCTGAATAAAAGACTGGCCATGTGGGTTAGCCTCTTCTGGAGCTCTTCGAAAAGTAAGTACAGTAAAGCCATGGGAAATTGGGTGGAGAAGGCTGGAGGCTCCATTTTGGCCTGTAACAGGCCAGGGGAGACCTCAGGAGGCCTAAACAGAGCCTTGGAGTCTCCATATCAGCCTTGAGTTTGACACTCCTGAAGTAGATCATGATTTTACAATAATTTTTACAATGGTTGTTAAGTGCATCCAGATTCCTCAATGGACAGGTTTTTGTTCTATACCATATATGGTATGGCTGGAGACACAAGTCTGGCGCGGAGGAATCAGAGAGCAGGAAAAGCCTGATTGGTTGAGACGCACTTTGTATATAGTATAAATAGCTGTCAATTGCCTTGCTGTTCGTTCTTGTTTGAGGCCTTTTTGCATGTAAATAAAAGAGCTGATTTCACTAATGCAACGTCTCAGTCTCTAATTCCTGCACTAAAACACTGGCGACGAAGGTGGGATCTGAGAGACCAGAAGACTCTAACCCTGGAAAGACTCAACAGGATCCACAAGAATGCCGACTCACGCACCTTCTGATCCCGACTGAGCGCCTTTTGATCCCGACTCCGAAGAGTGGGAATCATTTATGATTCGATTCTGAAGCTACTTAGTGGCGAACGATCTGGAGAGTGTCAGCGACGATAAGAAAAGAGCCATGTTCATAAGCTACTGTGGGCAACGGACACTTCAGCTCGCAAAGGGGCTCGTATCCCCAAATTCTGTAGAGACAATGCCATGGGCAGACTTACAGAAGATCCTGAAGGAGCATTTTGAACCAACTCCTTCCAGGACGGTGCTAAGGCACCAATTCAATGAGCGGAACCAGAAAGAGGGTGAAACAGTCAACGATTACATCGCAGAACTTAGAATGTCTGCCCAAAAATGCAAGTTTAACGATCTGGAGGATTGACTAACGGATCAGTTAGTGTGTGGGGTAAAAGACCCCATCCTCCAACAAAAGCTGCTAGCCAAACCAGAGCTGACGTGGAAGGTAGCCGTTAGCATCGCTAGAGCTGCTGAATGTGCAAAGAAATCAGCAGCATCAATTAAGCAGCCTCAAAAGACGGCGCAAAGCGAGAGCCCGCCTAATACAAAAAAGGCGGGAAGCGTCAATCAAGTAAGTGATGACAGCGAAGGCGAGCCGAGCGGAGACGAGGGAGTCTACCATAATCAACTGAGACAAGCATCAAAGCGTTGGGAGGATGGTACGTGCTCAGGATGCAGAGGAAGACACCCCCGCATCAATTGCCGATTTAAAGAAGCAACCTGCCGAAGGTGCGGAAAGAAAGGACACCTGGCACGAGTGTGTTGTGCAAGCATGCCGGTCGTTTTAGCGGAAAGATCATCGCAAAAGAACAGGGGAGCCGAAGGGGACTTCCCCAGGAAGAAAAACAACTGGCAGTCCAAATACAAAGCTAATCACATCAGGGTCTGCCTGAACAGAAAAAAAGGCGCTCAGAAAATCAAAATAGCAATTAACATCGAAGGCAAACCATGCGAAATGGAAGTAGATACAGGATCAGCCCTAACAATCATCGCTTGGAAGAACCTACAGCGTTTGCTACCGCAAGTACAAAAAAGACATTTGAAACAGCAAACATCAATCATTAGTGACTAATAAGGCAACAGGATTCCTGTGGTAGGGAGAAAGACTGTCCAGGTTGAATTCAAAACATTCAAGGGACCGTTGGAGCTGACTGTCATCGAAAATACTCTACCCAGCCTTTTGGGATTAGAATGGTTCCAAGCACTTGGTCTACACATTGAGGGGGTGAACAAGATAAGCCCAGCAGCATCAGCCGGAAGCTTCCAAGAACTAATGGAAGAATTTACAGAACTATTCGCCGACGGGTTGGGCAAGTATAAAGAGAAACCCATTTTGTTTAATTTAGACCCCAAAATTGCCCCAATTAGAATCAAACCTAGATGAGTTCCGTTTGTCCTTAGAAGTAAGGTAGATGAACAAATCGATAAATTGTTAAAACAGGGGATATTAGAGCCAGTAGGCCATGCAGCCTGGGAGAACCCCATAGTGACCCCCATAAAACCGGATGGGTCTATTCATTTATGTGGAGATTACAAATCTACCGTGAACAAGGCTATGCAACAAAGTGCCTACCCTGTTCCAGTG
>JAEANM010014474.1:0-13986 GCA_017656035.1 Myanophis thanlyinensis
ATATATGTTTGTGTATATATCAGGGATTTGTTTATAAGTCTGGAGATGTATTCTGTGTGACTGTACTGATGGAGGCTCATTCAATCTCACTGCACATATGTTGTGAATTGACAATAAAGATTTGAATTGAATTGATAAGTAAACAGAAAGCCTATCTGAATGGAAATTTGAAGGACTGTACTATGAGTTTTTGAGTGTGTTTTCCAGTTGATATTCTTCAGCATTGCACGAACAGTTACTAGGATCAAGGAATGGGAAAGATCAGCTGCATTATCAATACCTTATCAGAAGCAGCATTGAGGTAAGGGCGAAGAAAGCATTTTTCTGGGCTTTCTGGAAATTCCCCCCCCCCCCAAGGTGAAGATTTATTTATTTATTAATCAATCAATCAATCAATCAATCAATCCATTTTCTAAACCACCCATCATTCTTACATGACTCTGATGGTTTACAAATAGAATGATAAAATCATATAAAAGCCATAGTTAAAAACAATTAATAAACAATCAAAACAGAGTTTAAAAGAACAATTGAAAAGATGAAAATGCAGAGGAAGCACCTTCAACCTACCAACCATCCCCAAGGCTGTATGGCAATTTTAGTCCCCCAGGCCAGTTGATACAGTAGTATTCAAAAAATATTTCAATACATATTCAACCTATATAAAACAGTGCCAAGAACAATAGCAATCCAGCTGCTGAGTCACAAACAGACCAGGCCACATTTGCTTCCATGAGTTTTCACTTACTGCTTCCTGGCAAAGCTTCACATCTTCAGGAAGCAAGGCCACATCCTCCATTACTTTCAAGGCTCTGTTCAGATATCCCGGGGTCCACATGAGCGGCATTAGGTGATAAACAGCTCGCAATCCTTTCTGTAGCTCCACTTTACCTGTGATTTAACAGCTGTTTACTCCATTGCTTAAACCAGAAAACACAGCTAATGCGTGGGAGGGATCAAAGAGACATGGTGATGAATATGACACTAGAAAGTATGTCAGCATTTTCTTTAAAAATGAATATGGTGTTCTAGTGGGTTGGCAGAAATGTTTAATTGAGATTCTAGGTATGAAAAGGAATAGTTTAACACCTTCTTCTAGGTAGGCCATAACAACACTAAATTACAAACTATTATTACAGTTAGATTCAAAGCAGAAAGCAGTTACTGTATATTAGCCATGCCCAACTTTTCTAGCTCCACAGACTGGCAGGGGTGGCAGCAGTGATGGCAGCAGCGGTAGGGAGGAGTGGGAATGGTTGCTTTTGTGTGTAACTTAGATCCTGGGCATGCACAAATGACACTTTGTGTGCTCATCCACTGCCTGCACACCCTGGTTCCCAATGGGCTGTGGACCAGTATCAATCCACACCTCGGGGGTTGGGGACCCTTGTTATAAATTCCCAGAGGGATGTTAAGAAATCCATCAGGCTTTGGCTTTCAGAATGCTTTTCAATGTCTCCTTTTGCTTTTATAGTTCTCTACAATTCACAAAAAGGACTTTTAAACAATGTTGAAGCCACACCTGTATAGTTCTTCAAGGAAAAGAGTGTCTGGTTTCAATAAGTATTTCTTGGCCTAGTTGATATACTCTTATTTATTTGACTGACTGACTGATTGATTGATACAGTTGACCTTCTCAACTATTGACTTTAGGTGGTAAACAGATTTAAAATAAAACAAAAAAATACAAGCATTAGAAAAATTAAAATATACAGAAATATTATAAACCAGATCACCAATATAATTAAGAAAGGGGTCCCTGCATTCACATAGGGCCCCAGGCCTGGTCCAGGTCTTTATGGGTGAGGGCCAACCTGATCTCTAGTGTGAGAATGTTGCTTGACAGTGAAATGGGCAGCATATAAATTTCATAAATAAATGAGCACCTTTAATTCTTTATACAGATATATCTCATTAGATCTGACATAATTGCAAAATGCATAGCACAATAGAAAATAGTTTCTGGCCTTCAGAATGTTCAGGTGAATCTTTTGTCCATCTTTTGATTTGCTAAAGCCAATTCCTTTTTAAACTGTTCAGGGATGTATTTTAAAGATTTGAAAATGCTAATCAAAGACAGATTTTTAAAAGGGTAGCTGGAGTGGGATAAAAATGTGGTGCTAATTGGTTTACAACTTTGATCTCTACTGCAGTAGAATCTGCCACTTTTTAAACTGTACCATGAGGTAAAATCAGGATCTTCGCTCTTATCATAGCTGAGAAACCAATGCATGCAAAAGGATAACTAACACTTTTTGATAAAGCCTCTCTCTCACCAGAAGGTAGTATGCCAATTAACAGCTATTCATAGGGGAGGGCAAGAGAGTTTTAATGGACACAATAAAGCCATTGTGAAATATAAAAGACACTGAAATAGAGGTTATTCAGACATTGTATGCTGAATTTTAATCAAAAAGATAAATGCCAGAATGAATTGAAAGGATTAGAAACTATCCTAGAGGGAACATTCTCTCTTCTTTAAATGTTAACTTACGGTCTCTAACACATACTAAATAATAATTAATTTTAGAGAAATAACTTCACATATGTGCAAGTAGATTTTTTAAGAAAACTGGGCTACAAGGAGGACATTTCAGACTCTTGAGCAGTCTGGTTCAAGTTGGGTCCAGACCCTATTCAGTTTTAAACTGATACCTAGTAATGTTGCTAGTAAGTTAACTTGGAGGATACAACAAAGGAATCTATAATGCTACAGAGAAAATCCTTAATCTTGGGGCTCTACTTAGAAAATAGCAAGGGACTTCCTCATATATATCTAAGAAATAATGCTTACTTGTCATTTATCCCCTTTCTGAGATGAATGTTTTGTGGGAAGATGGTTGAGAGGATGACAGAAAGATAGATCCTATCTTCTGAACTTTTCAAATATTCAATGGAACTGTGGCCATCCAGGTGAATTTTGCACTATTTGGACTGAATGCCAATATGCTTAACTTGATTTAGTTTTAATTTTGTATTGTGTCAAGGTATATTGGTATTTAATTGAAGAAATTCCATTTATTCCAAACCAATCAATAAAGCAATACAGAAATATTTTTTCAATTAAATATTTGTTAAAACTTACCAAGAAGGGCAAGGCCATATAGCTGAGAACTAAATCCTACAGTGTTAGTATGCTTGAGGCCCACTAACAAAAGAGATGCTCCAAGATGTTTCTGTTCTTCCCACTGAAAATAGGAAATATTGCTTGAAAAATGTGAAAGCAGAAGAGGGTTATACACCCCTCCCAATTCTCTCCTTTGTTAAACAACGTATCTCTCTATCTGTAATGTGCTTCAGCAAGTGGCAGGGGCATTGGTTAGGGCTCATTTTAGGGCTCACTGAACACTAAGCAGGCTTGGGCCTTTTTAATATTTGGGTAGGTAACCAGCAGGGGATATCAGGGCTGCAAACTACACTCTGAAACAGGAGTGTCCAGCTTTGGCAGCTTTAAGACTTATGAACTTCAACTCCCAGTATTCCCTAGCCAGCACGGCTGTCTCAGGAATTCTGGGAGATGAAGTCCACAATCTTAAAGTTGTCAGAGTTGGACATCCCTGCTCTAAAGTTCAAAAAGGAAAACATGGATGAACTCATGTCAAAGCACTTCTATACTGTTGCTATGACAACTTATGGCATGTCCATAATGTAATGAGGAACTAACTTCAACTTAAGAGCTTTTCTTTTCCTTCTTTTCCTTTCTTCCCTCCCTTTCTCGCTATACATGTCCTTTCTCACACAGAGAAAGCGGACAGCAATGTGGAAACAGCGACAGCAACTTCCTTCACTTGTGGATGTAAATATAAGACTTCTTAAAAATCTCAAGATACAAACTGAGCTTCCCTAAGTTTAGGAAGGAAGTTAACTGTAAAAGTGAATAGTATATCCATGATATACTTCAGTTTTTTTAAACAAGACGATGAAGAAAAGGAGATGTTTGAGGAGAAGGAAGAGTAACCATGGGGTCAATCGAGGGCCATTTACCAGCTGGCTAGCTTGGCAACTTAAATTACATCTAAGGATGTCAAGTCTCTTCAATTTGGCTTTAAATCATATTTTGAAAGTATGGACATGCGGCATTTGAATCCTATTATTCTTTAGCCATAACCACAAACATTTCATTATGCAAGTAGCTTACCGTAAGTTCTGATTTGGTTGGCAAATATTTGTACATAGTATAAAGAGAGAGAAGTTGGGTGGACAACTTATTAAAATCTTCCTGTATCATTATCTCAGTCACTGTAGCCATAGCATCTAAAAATAATAAAAACAAGCATTAAAATGGTTGCTTAAAATATATTATAATAATTATCCCACCAATGTAGGTATTTATAGAAATGAGCATATCAAATTGTTTATTTCAGTTTAATATGACATAAACAAGTAATTAAAAATCCCAGTGACAGTATGTGGAAAGATAAACAATGTAAAAATTAATGTCATTTCAGGACACACACACAGATACATACATACATACTTGACTGGATTAACATATTAATACTTTTAATATCCACATTAAATACCTATACTAATACCATTTATCAGATTTATAAATTTAGGAGAAATAGTTTGGTTTTCTTTATCAAAACTATCATTGTCATCTGCTTTTGAAGTTTTTAATTTTCCTGCTGTTCAGCTTTATTCCTGGGCATACATCTTGATTTTTCCTTTAATAGAATCCAGGTGATCACATCCAAAATTCATTATAAACTGATCATGCAACTCTCTCCAAGAGAAGTCCCATTTACTCATTATTATACTGTTGCTAGCATGGAAGATATTGGGATGAAAATTCAATTTAGTTCCCTATTCATGAAATTATGGTCTTCCCACAACCTGAAAAAAAGAAAGCTGGTTTGGCAAAGGGAATTTGAATTCCTAAAACTGGAGAATGGTCAAATATCCTATTGAAATATCGCTGATTTTACAATTTGATCTAATTTTTTGGGTAATATTTAAAAAGTCATTTCCATTATTTAGGAAGTGTAAAATGATGGGGAGACACAACATATGAAATGGACTTGCACCACTATTATTACGGTTTAATTTAATATCCCTAAATTTGTTGGGCTGCTGCAACAGTAATTAAGTGCAAAAATCAGTTGCAAGTTTTCAGTGTTGTAACTTTGAACAGTTACTAAACAAATGTTTGTATTTTAAGGACAACCTATATATCTTTTTTATAAGAAGAATTCACAGTCATTGCATCAATCTTGCCACCTGCTTTACTTCTATTATCCCTTTCCTTTTTTAAAAAACAACTATTCCTGAAACCACGGCAAATCAGTTATCAGTCAAAAATGAGCATGTTCAGGAATACAGAAATACGTATTAAGGATGAAATGCTTAATACATACATAATACCTAATGCTTAATAAATATTTGTTCCTTACTTTCATAGTTCTCATCTTTTATAAAAGAATCCAATAATAAATTGAAGGTAAAATTATCTGGAATTATTCCAAACTGTACCTGGAGAAAAATGAGCAGAGAACAAAGTCGTGTTAATGCTGTACTTCTAGTGATTCTGAATAGTGGTCTGAATGCATGACATGGCTGAGCAAATCTAAAGAGATTTCTATCAGTATGCATTCCGCTTCTGTTTTCGCTTTCATAGACAGACATGGGAACATAAGAAAGAATTTGCAGAGCAGCTTGCGCTGGAAGAAAACAGCTGTTGTACCCATTGGCTAGCACCGGCTTTAGATCAGCGTTTTTCAAACTTGGCCACATTAAATTTTGTACATTTCAGCTCCCGGCCGAAGCCCACACATCTTTAAAGTTATCAAATTTGAAAAATGCTACTTCAGCTGAGGCAGCATTAATTGACTTATGCTTCAGGAAATCCAGGACAGCTTTCCCACCTCCCTTCCATTAAGCTAATCTTTTAATCAAGAAAAGAGGCTGAACTATATACATCCAGCAGCCCTCATGTTATGTTTTCTTTTCATCATCAGAGATTAGGGTACATAATAACCATCTGGCTACATGAATCTACCCAGCCACTTTCTACTTGTGAACTTTTACAGGGAAATTAGTACTCTTATTTTTCATTAATCATAGGCATGAGCCCTCACAGGGCCATGTATTATATCCTCCAACGCGCATTATATAAAGGACCTTTGCATTCCAAGGCCAGGAGAGATGGTATTCTGAAATTTCTGCCATTACATTTTGTTTCCTGCTAAGCTTTGGCACACCAGGAAAGAAGAACATGTTTTTGTATCTTTTCATCTAAGCCTTCAAAACTTTTAGCAATAAGAACCATTTCCTTTAACTGCACATTGACATTGAAGTATCTTTGTACTGCTGATGCAGGAGACCTCAAAAATCTAACTTGAGTGCCAGACAAAAACACAAGTCAGTAAGTAGTTCAAGGAATGTGGCTCTCGGAGCACAGGAAAATGGCTCATTTCTGCTTTTGTTCAAAACAATTCTCAGTCAAATAAAAGTCATTCCTTTAAATGCTTACTGTACTGTAGTCTGATTAAATAAATCAAGTTGTTTATCAAATCCCTTAATAAACAAATTGATTGCAATCTAGGCAAAAGTGTTAAAGGTATTCACTGATGGATTTCAGTGGGAGAGATATAAGCAGGGGTTAAATTATCCTTTCTGAAATCAAGATAGTATTTCTTTATTTGGGCCAGATCATATCCATAATATGTAAAAAAGAAGACATAAAATTAATTCTATCTGTTCAGGATTTCAGCATAACTAATTAATGCCCTTTATAAAAAGACAAGTAAAAATAAGTCTTACTTTAAATTTTAAAATAGCAAGATAATCCTTTTATTGAGGAACTCAGATGCAGTGTGGAATATATTAATACATTCATTAATAAGGTGAAATTACACATACTCCTTATTTGAATAGTTGCAATCCAAATTTTGGCAATTTTTTTCAATAACAATATTTTCTGACGTCCAGATATATAGGCTTAAGTATTATAGAATGCATCCCCTTATTAAACATTTTATGTTAGAAGATTAATATGTCTTTACAAATAACACCTACAATAACTATTTACGAATCCTTGTTAGATTATACTGAGAAATTTAAAACCATAAAGAGAAATGAAGTAAGGAATTATAGTATTCAGTGTTCAAATGTGAATGGAAGACCATTTAGTGTCACAGTTCTCTAGTTCTAAAGTTATATTTAAATCAAAAATGATTATTTTGTGTCAATTGGATATTTGCATATATTTTAAAAAGAAATCAAAAGAAAAAACTAAATGAGTGCAGATCATTATTGCAGATGTAGTACTTAATAATTTTTGACATGATATGATAACTCACCTGATGTGGCCCTGTGCCAGGGAGTCTCTTCTATTCAACTATGTAGATTACTTCATATGTTAATACTGTTCTAAAAGAATTGTTCTCTTTTGTAGATATTCTGGGTCTTTTGAATTAAATATTAATGGTTTGGAAAAAATCAAGTGGAAAATGGAAATAGAAACCATATTGCATTCATGGTTGTAAAAAGTTTATGATACAAGAACATCCGTTCTCTCAGTTATATAATGGTCTGATCAACTTACTTTTTGCTATTTGGACCAGAATTTTTATCACCAGGGATCCCAATATGAGGACTGCAAATTCTGGACTGCACACAATATTTATAAACATTTCCCTTTTTTCCTTTTCCATTTTTTTATTCATGCTAAGAACACTGGCATAAAAATTAATTGTAACGTGTCAAGAATTTCCTATGTAATGTTAGTTTTGATGAGTACATGAGCAAAGTATGATTTTGTAAAGACATACATTTTTCTCTCTTTCATTAGTTTTCTTTTTTTACATACAAAATAAAATATAATAAAATTTAAAAACCTTGTTTTGCAGAGTATACAAAGCTTTATCCTGTGCCCCAAACTTAAGGCACTTCCTAATCCAGCTGTGGATGATCCAGTCTCTTAAATAAAAGCAATTAGGGCTGTGACGAAACCTAAGTGATGACAGAAACATCTGGAATTATGGAGGTTAATTGCAAGGTATATTTATTTCAAGGTGTAGTACATGAATTATGCATAAGCAGTATGAAAATGAAGATTTATTGATACTTAAAGTATACCAATTTATTATGAGATAATTAAGGCCATTTCTGATCCCCGTTACCCATATCTGGTTCAGTTCAATACAGCTAATGCTTCTAATTTTTAAAGGCATATAATTCTCAGTTAAATACTGAAACAGCTACTTTATTCAAAATGTAAGTCAACTGGATCTGAAATATTTAAATGAGATTTTGCAAATTCCTAATGTTAAAATTTTAATTACTTGAGGCCATTTCATACATCACAATCCAATTGTGCCAGCTGTCAACTGGCAATCACAATCAATTCTGCCCATCAAGAAAATTACAGTATTTGAGAGACGTGAAATTCAAAACATCTTTTGTCACAGTCTCACTTTATATTTCAGATGAAGAGCTGTTTAAATTCTTAAATGTAAATGAAAAGAATAACCAAATACAATGCAATAGAAAGTCACAATTAGCCAGCAAAAAAAAAAAAAAAAAACCTGCAGGAAAAAAAACCATGTAAAAGCAATCTAGATTCAAAGCAGTTTCTTCCTCAGGGACACATCTCATCGTATTAAAACAATCACCCTCTGCAATTATTTTTTTTTCAGATCAATTAAATTGAGAAATATGAAAATAATGTATCAAAAATAAAAGGGCCATTATAACAAACAATTGTTATACCTCCATCTGAACTACTCCATTTAATTTTACTTTGTACCAGGAGCCTTCATAATTACTTAATCCTCACTGGACAATATTGAATGGCTTTTATTCCCCATTGTGACAGACTGTGACAAGCAGGTGAAAGAGTTCAGTTGTGTCAGATGAGGCAGCATAACAGAGACACGGAGAGCCAATATTTCAAATGTTTAATTAGCTTGCATAAGTCAGCCTGGAACCAGGTTTTCTTTTTTCTTTTTACAATTTTCAAGATTCTGCTTCTACCACTAGCTGGCAGAAAGAATGTGTTTCTGAAATGTACGTTCTTAGCTTTTGAATGGTTCAGCTACATGGAACTTGACAGCTATCAAAATGCAAGAGACAGCAAGAGAGAATGTTCTGCAAACATCCTAATGGGATAGATGATGTTGTTATGGTTGCAGAAGGACCGGCCCTGAAATAATTAGTTCTCTGTAATGTATGATCATTAAAGGAACTTCAGCTTGACCAGAGGCTCCCTAAGGACCCTCTTCCCAAGTAATGCTCTCCAATAAGCTGTTCTGAAAGTGCAAAAAAGCAGCTCTAAAACCAGCTCTATCAACTGGACAAAGAGATGGGTAAGAAGCTAGATTGCTAAGAATTTCAATTTTAACCTGAGAAACTAAAGTAGGGCAAAACCACCCAAGATGGAAGAAAAACAAAAAGGCTAACCCATCAAATATTATTGGATTACCTCAGGGGTGTCAAATTCAAGGCCCAGGGGCTGGATCCAGCTCGCAGGGTACTTAGATCTGGCCCTGGAAACAGTGAAGAGTTAGCCCATGGTGCTTCTGCCAGCAAAAACAGGTTCCCAAGCTCCATTTTCGGCTGGGACGGCCTCCTGCAACCCTCTGCCAGTGAAAACGGAGCTTGAGAGGGCCGCATGTTTTCATGGACAGAGGGTTGCAGGAAGTCGTCCCAATCAAAAATGGAGCTGGGGAACCTTTTTTCGCTGGCAGAGCTCTCAGGCCACCACAGGCACTCCTGACAGGAGTGACGTCAAGCTAGCTATGCCCACCCTAGCCATGCCCCCCTGCCCCCCCCCCGAGTCAACCCTGATGCGGCCCTCAATGAAATTGAATTTGACACCCCTGGATTAGCTGGTGAAAATGCAACAAAAAAAAAACCCCAAGCTACTGTTTTAGCTATTGATTTCATTAAGCTGCTGAGATGACATTTGGGGGCAGTTGCTAGAGGGGTTTCCTGTTCAAGGAAGGGTCTACTGCCTATCTGTCTCCTGTTTGCTTAGTCTGTGGTTTGCTACTTTCTCCTTCTTTGGTTGCTGCTTCCATTGAAAAAAGTCAATAGTGAGAAGAGCAAGGAAACAAATTCTAAGTGTTACAGATGTCTTCTTCTGCTTTTAGGGACTTGTGGGAACCGATCCTGGTGGAAGGCAAACTAATAAGCCGTGGAAACAGCAGCAAAGGAATGAAATTCAGCCAACTGAACGCATCTTACTCAACCATTTCCTCCCACAAAATCAAGCAACATAGAATGAAACTCTCTCTTTGTTTTATATTTTGCAGGGCTGATTATATCTTGGGAGGAAAAACAGAGCGCCCAGCTAGGAATTATAACATGCAAACGGTCTTTGCAGCTCACTCTGCATAAAGTATATATTTTGAGCTGCTCTTAGCTTGGCTCTAGACCTCCCAGGCTTTTGTGTCCGTGTGTGTATGTGTGTGTGAGTGTGTGTACATTAAATCTGAAAGATAGCCAGACTTTCTCCCCCCCCCACAAATAGAGGTAATCCTTGATTAACAAGTTTATTTAGTGACTGTTTCAAAGTTACAAAGACACTGAAAAAAATGACTTTTTTCACATTTGTAATGATGGTTGCAGTGTCACCATAGTCATGTGATCAAAATCCAGATGCTTGGCAATTGACTCATATTTATAATGGTTGCATTGCCCCCAGTGCCATATGATCACCTTTTGCGACCAACAGAAATGTTGGGCTCAATTGTGGTCATAAGTTGAGAGCTACTTTTTCTACTGACTTTGTTGTTTCCTCACTCTTTCCGGTTCTTGAGGGCAGGCATGCCCAAGTTCAGCAACCGCAGCAACCTACCTTTGCTAAAGAAGAAGCAGAGGCAACCTGATCACTGAGCCCTATCTTCATCCCGTACAGCAGGGGAGGGGGGGGGTGTCTCCAACCTTGGCAACTTTAAGACTTGCGGACTTCAACTCCCAGAATTCCTGGCTGAGGAATTCTGGGAATTGAAGTCCACAAGTCTTAAAGTTGCCAAGGTTGGAGACCCCTGCTCTACAATTCTACACTCTTGATGGTAACATCTACCACTTATGCTTATGGCGATATCGAAAAGAATCTGGCTGCAAAAATGCAGATAGTCCTCGAGTTATGACCACAGTCGAGCCCAAAATTTCTGTTGTTAGGGAAGACATGTGTTAAGTGAGTTTTGCTCCATTTTACAACCTTTCTTGCCACAAGTGAATCACTGCAGTCGATAAGCTTGTAACCCAGTTGTTAAGTGAATCTGACTTCCCCCATTGACTTTGCTTATGAGGAGATGGGCAAAAGGAGATCACATGAAATATGAACCAGTTGCCAAGCATCTAACTTATGACCACATGACCACAGGGCTGCTGCAACATTGTGATTTGAGAAAAATGGCCACAAGTCCCTTTTTTTCAGTGCCGTTGTAACTTGGACAGTCACTAAATGAACTGATGTAAGTCGAGGACTACCTGTATCATCATGCTGTCCTTCCAGCCAAAGAGACCTGATACTTTTTAAGAGAAACAGTAGAAATGGCAGCTTTTCAACAGAGGAAAGATAATACCTATATTAACAATTGAATGGGGAAATGGTGCTAGCAACTGGTTTTTCTGGGGAGATGGGAATTTTTGTTAGTGGGGCAGGATGGTTGAGATGTTGAGCTTTCCTGTCAGTCATGCAGATAGAAAACTGGAGGGCCCAAAGTGTTTCTCAGTATTTTGAGGGGAGCAGAAATGAACACAACTGAGAGTCAGCTTCAAACTAAATTTGTGAGAGCTGGGAAATAAAAAGTGAGTGAAAATTGTACTTTGTTAAAATGGCTTCAATTGTACATGGCAAAGTGACCAATCTAAAATTCATATTCAAGATATAGAATGGCTGCAAAACGTTTCATCTACGTAACCAAGGATGAATAAAAACACTGTTGAAGAATGTTCTAAAGTAAAATGATGATAATACTTGTTCTGTAAAACAGGCCCCAAACATGAAATAAATATTTTTGAATAGAAGCATCAAAAAGTCTGAAGCTGTTCAGTGTAAACCATTTGAATCAAGCTCAAAGGATAAAATCTCCTGGGATACAATCTTGAAAAAATAAACTTTTTCTCAGAGGAAATCTTAATTTATTGCCAAAAGCGAACCAAAAGAAAAACACCACTGTCTGAACCACAACATTTTAAGGTTGCAAAGTTATTTTACAGTGTTTTGCAAACTTGGATTATAAAAAGGAAGACAAAAATAGACAATCATCTTAAATCTTCTAATTCTTCTTCATAAACTCTCATGCTCTTATTACATTCCTAAAAGACATGATTTTATCATTTCCCTAATCTAAAAGCTAAAAAATATGGTTAACTATCTAGAGCAGGGGTGCCCACACTTTTTGGGCTTGTGAGCTACTTTTGCTGTACCAGTAGCAACAACAGCGTTGGCCCCACCCACTAGATTAGGAAGGGGCAGGCGGGGCTTCCTTTCGTCACATGGTTCGTGTTAGTTTAAAAAAGTTTTCCTGCCTTTTGCTGCGTTCTGGAAGCGGGATTGCTCCTGGACTAGCAGCTGGAAGAACAGAAGCCACCACCGTGGCTCATGTTCATTTTAAAAAGTTTTCCTTTCTACGAGCTGCGGCTGTGGCTTCTCTTTTTCCAGCTGCTCGCCCAGGAGCAATCCCGCTTCCAAAGCGCAGCAAAAGGCAGGAAAACTTTTTAAAATGAACATGAGCCGCAGCAGAGACTTCCTTTCTTCATGCGATCTACCCACACGATCTTTGCGATTGACCGGTAGATCACGATCGACCTATTGGGCACCCCCGATCTAGAGTGTATTCCTATTCATTCTCTGCCTGTATCATAAGGTTTTCAGGGCAGACAACTGTTTAAAAATAGGAAACATCCAATTTAATAACAGAAAACAACTTGTAATGGCAGGAAAGAAAATTCCTAACCATATCTTATGATTATCTGACTCATTGATTGAAGCCTTTAAATCAGAACTGGATAAAAATAAATTAGAATTTATTGTTCAATCTCCAAGTTGCTAATTCAACCAGGATTTCTGAATTTTGGTTGTTCTAAAGCAGCAATAGAAATTTCACTTCTTTTAATTATATTGTCATAATGAAAAAAACACCATTACTGATATTGTGGCATTAGCCAGAAAGTCTAATATTCTTTCATCTTTGTTACTCAGAGCTAATTTGTGACTTCATAATTTCTTTTAATTCTAAGTATGTCCAACTATGATGGTTCCGCAGATTCTAGTAAAAGAATAATCCTATAAACTAGAGCTTCTTTTGCCGTTGTTCTAAGATCAATATAATCTATAAATGACAAGACCTAGGAATCCCTGCATCTAAATAACAGAAAGCCTTAGCCCATATCCCTTTTTTTTGCAGACCATCAGGATGAATGAACAGTACTAATCCACAGATGCTAAAGCAGCCTGAAGCCAAACTGCAGCACTATTTAACAGCAAGAAAAATTCTTCCATCTGAATGAGCATGCTTTCCAGAACGTTTATCAGATTATTATAGCCACCATCCCTTTTCACTACTGTCAAGTGAATTTCTCAGAATTGTCCCTTATGGCTAAAGGCTGTATATATTACCAAGGGGAGAAGAGATATGATGTTCAGTGAATAGAGTGATTGGTTACATAGCCAGGATGTTTTGTTCTGTTCCCAAGAAAGGAAGCTATGACATGAAAGCACTGACAATGAAATTGTTGGTGTGTGCATAGTTTTTTTAAGAGAATGATTCTTCCTTCCTTCTTTTCAAATTAATTTTATAATAAAAAGGCTCACTCAAAATCAAGTTATAAATGTCCATTTGGTCGAACTAATTCTGGGGTCCTCAAACTACGGCCCGTGGGATGCATGCGGCCCGCGGAGCGCAGTTACCCGGCCCATGACGTCCAAGCCGTTCCCCCCCTCTTTCCCCCCTTTTCCTCCAGCAGCCCATCCGCTCTGCTTGGGGGTGGGCGGACAGAGCGCATGCTTGTGCTGGAAAGTGGCGGGATTGC
>JAEANM010014475.1:0-13985 GCA_017656035.1 Myanophis thanlyinensis
TTAATTAAATTAAGGCTGATAAAGTTATAAAATTTAGACAATTAAAATTTGAAATTTAAAATTCAGCAAATTAAAATGCCTTCTCCCATAGTGTGTATTTGTCAGTGGTATGATCACAGGTATACTTAAGCAATGAATTGCTTTGGAATTGAAAAGCGAAGAGACCAAATAGTAAAGGATGCCCATACAAGTCAATGCCTATTCCTCAAATTGATCTTGAACACTCCCCAAAGCAGCTGGAAATAAACTGCCAAATACAGATTCTTTCTTTTATTTTGATTGCAAGATGTGCCTTGAGGTTGGATCTCTTTCTCAGTGGGGCCGTTACACTGTTTGCATCTTCTGGCTAAGCGAATAAAATTGAAGGCCATTGGAAAAGTTTCTTGTCCTATGATGTTGTAGCAATTGCCCTAATTGTGTGTGATTCAAGACTGATGTAAATCAGCAATGCCACCTCTCTCTTTCTCTTTTAATCTGTTTCCTTGGCAGTTGTTCAGTCAACTGCTGAGTTACAAACACAGTTCATTGTACCACACTTAGTGTATGTAAGGGTTGCCCCAGAAAAGATAGGACAACAAAGACAAATGTATCTGACACATGTTCCTTATCAGAAAAAAAGGGAGAAAAAATGCAGTGGGAGTGTCCTGATGCTGAAGAGGTTATGGATCACAAATCAAAGAAGGTGCTGTTGAAGAGCCCTTTTGGTCTCATCGGTCCAACCCTGATTATAATACCAGTTGCCCTTCCTCCAGAGAAACATTCAGGATTCAGTTCTAAACAGTAATGTTTGGGAAAGGCACAATCTAAAACAGACAAATCTGTATGTGTTTAGGTTTTGCTTTCTTTCCACTTTCAAATATTAAAAATTGACTCCAGCTGTGGGGTAAAGTAACGCCCAGCCTATAAAGACTTTGACAAATAAATCACAGTGCAATTTGCTGTGCATTTTTGTGAGGTCTAAACACCGATTCTTGAAGAGAATTTTCCATTATTGCATCTTGGGAAGTGGTCTTTGCCACTACCAGCTCATTTTTTTTTTTTTTTATTTTACTTCTAAAATATATGTCCCTGAATTCCAGTAAGGACAGGTTCTGCCATAACTGTCCTAGCAAACTGATCACAGCATTGAATTCCAAGACTGATAAAAAAGTCTTTCTCAGTCCAGCATGCTGGTTGGGAATTCAGGGGGCTGCTACCTCAATCCATCTTGGGGGGGGGGGGTGATTTGAAATCTGTTCTTAAAAAAAAAGGCAACCATGTCATTCCATTTTTTAAAATGCAACAAATAGTGTAAACAAACTGTTTTTCAAACTTGCAACTTTAAGATGTGTGGATTTCAATTTCAGAATTTTTTTAAAATATATATATTAGAGGAAAGTTCTGTTTCAACACCTCCTCATTTCTAGTTGTTCTATCAATCTTCACTTGCTGAAGGCAAAGAACTGGAAAAGAGTTGAAAGGGGATAATATCTTCAGATAAAATATTTGTTATATTCTTTGAACCAGGTGCATCTGAAACTCTTATAGTTTTGGAGATACTCAATCAAATTCTCCAGGATGCAATTCAATTTTATTAATAATTTATAAACTTTACTAAAATAAATATTGTTAATTCACAAGAACTTTGAAATAAAAAATTAGAGTCTCTCGGCTTACAAAATCAATGGCCTCATCTTTTAAATATCATTGATATAGCTCTTATGATCTTAATTTGACTTTAATTTTTTAAATTAATTTAAAATTTAATTTAATTTTTTAAATTAAAGTCCTGCTCTCAATGGATAGTGAAATAGCATCGGTTGTTTGCCTGATAATGATGGAATCCACTGAAGGGAATTCAGTAAACATTTGGTGGTTTCATGTTGGTTGGATATTCCTATTATTGTGAATAATGTTTGTTTGTGGAAGGATATTTAAGTTTTGAAGATGTTATTGCTAAAGCACACTCCAAAATTTGAAATTAATCTACCTATGAAGAAATCATGATTTACGGTTCATGGATTGTTACTAAAAATATTGTGTTTTCATAGAAAAAGACTTGTATGTGAGATTTCAAAGCTTGGCTTGATGAAACATGTCAGCTTGCAGCCTTTGATTTCACTTTTTATTGGCATAAAAAACTAAGCAGTACAATTTCATATGGTTAAGGTTCAATTTGCTGTTTAAAAACTGGCTTGTAGTAATTTTCACTTAGCTGTAATTATTGAACTTTTAAGTTTTGTTTGTTTGCTTCTTTTATTTGTCCTTACATCATTGTTTTATTTGAAAAGCATTTGTTTTTCTTCTCTTTTGTAGTTGTATAAAAATGATAATAATAAAAAGGCCTGCAAAAGAGTTGCAATGAAGCATATTCAACTGAGGTTAGCTACAGACTTCACCGCAATCAGGGATGTTATTCATTCATGTATTCAGTGAATATCTTCCTTTCGTTTCATAGAGTAATTAAGGGGGTTAACAAAAGAAACACCAAAGCAAAAACTAAACAGTTTAAAAGAAACGACAAGTGGAAGACACCTTTACCAGATTAAAACTGTACAGTATATTACGGTTACCATTCACAATTGCAATTTTTGTACTGAAAGTGTAAGAATGCCAAGAGATAGACTAGGTGACTTTTGTCATCTTTTCAACTTCATAATTCCATGCTTTTAAGGAATAGAGTTGGGACATGCCAATAACTATATTTTGAAAGCATATGATGCTCTCCCTGAACATTCAACAAGAGTTGATACTTGAGTAAATGAGATTGTGCTGATTTGAACAAATGTTGCTGCTGCTAATAAACACAGGGCAAAATCCTTTCCCTTAGAAACCCACAGGGAAACAAAAGAGTAGCACAAATCCTCTTTAGCCTGCTGAGAATAATGTGGTGAGAACTGGGCTGAATTCTAAAACAGGAAAACAGAAGACTTAAACAAAAACTAAAGAAGATAATGCCAATCAGCCCTAAGAAAACATTAAAACAGCAACAAATGTGTTGGCACTGGTGAACATTAGAACATATTTGTGCATGAGCCAAAGGAAGCTTGATACCTATGCAGATGTTTTCCAATGCTTCATCATGGCCAGATGTTGGCTCTCAAGGGAAATGCCTCCAGCAGAATTCACTGGCTTCCTTCCCCAAAAGACAATGTCCAATGGATCTGGCCTACTGTAGCGCTATAATCATTGCAGAGTCAATATTTTACTGGGTTGTTGTACTGTAGTATTACTATGCATGCTTCATTCGCATGTATATCATATTTTGTATTCCTGTATAGGCTCATCAGCTGAAGTATCTTCTGCAAAAGTGTAACATGCATTCAAGATATTTGTGCATTGTGTATCAACAAAGAAGAACTACTTTGGAATTGGGAAGCACTGGATGATATACCCATTCAAATTCAAATTTAACAGATTTCAATCTGTTTTTAATATGCATTATCAGAAATGTCAATTTCAAACAGAAAAATATTTATATAATATTGGACTATACTTTTTTTTCCAAATTTCCCTACAGAGAGTAATGGAAAAAGGTGATTTTTTTTTGCGAAGCTAGCATTCAAAAGTACCGTAAGTGTGGGGAAGTTCTGGAAACAGTAAAGCAAGGGTTGGTGTAAATGAGAAAATCTTTAATGCTGTTGAACATACAATAAGGGCAAAATGGATACAAATTAGGGAGATGAGAAGAACTAATGTGTATGCATTTATCATTAACCTTCGAAGACCAAGGGCAGTACTAAGCACATCTGTCCTAGTTTAATCACAGACAAATGCAGACTATAAAAAAGGCAAAGACATCTCAAGTCGTTTAAAAGACCTTGAAAGCATAGAGCATAAAATAATAGGATTGGAAAGGACCTACTCCATACTCTGTCTCAAGCAGGATATTTTATATTATTCTGGACAAATAATTGCCCAGTTTCTTCTTGAAAACATCCAGCGATGGAGCACTCACAGTACAAGAGGCAAGCCATTCCACTGATTAATTGCTCTTCAAGTCAGGAAATAATTTCTTCTTAATTCTAGGCTGGATCCTCCATCCATTACTTCTTGTCCCATCCTTGAGTGCTTTGAAGAATAAATTGACCCCCTCTTCTCTGTGACAACCCCTCAAGTACTGGTATTAATCTGACTTGATCATTATTATATAAGGAATAGAATAGCATTATATTCTTCTGATGATCAAAAGGAAGATGATTTGCTCTTAGAATTGCAGGATTTGATTCAAAGCTAAATGGGACTGCTCAAAATCTGTGTGATCATTCCAACCAGTGACCTGAAAAGTAGCAACTGACATGTACAATGTACTTGAGAATGAAAAATGCAAGAAGGGAGATCGTACTAGCTATGGAGCCAGATTTGGATTCACTCTCGCTGTATCCTGTCTAAAAACATTCATTCTGTGTATTAACATAAACTGATCTCACAAAGCAAGTTTGAAAAAGATATATTCAAAGAAAATATGGGGAGGGATCATGAGAAGCAGTTTTGGGAATCAAGTGAATGTTGGCTTAATCTTACAGCTAAGCATAACACTCACAAACAGTGAAGTTGAGGCAAAACCAAAATGACCCAAGTCCTTCAGACTCACAGATTTCAAAATAAAGAGTAGAAAAAAAACTCAACTAATTTGAGGCTGGATTCCAGATAGATTACATAGTAATGATGGTGCAACACAAGAAAATATCTAAGAACTTCTTGCTACAAACTACAAATTCATTCTGATTGTCTAAAACCGAACTCAATCCAAATCAAGAAGGGTCAAATAGGTAGAAATACAAATGGAAACAAACATTATAAGGAAAAAATATTACAAGTAATAAAAATAGATATCATGACCTGAACTACCTTGTCAGTTGCAGAGTATGGCAGCGTTTATTTTCAGGACCTTGTGAGCCACGGCATTAAATATGTATTTTTGCATGTTACTACATTCAGTCTAATCAAGAAGACATCTAATCCTCCTTTGGGTTAATCATGGGTGGACTCTGATTCTCAAAGCTCTGATTCTCTGTGATATTTGAGGCTGTGGTTCTTGCTCCTTTTTTTCTGAGGACAAAATGGCTTCCCAAGCCAAGGCGTCAGGAAAATGTCAGCAGAAAATAGGGGAAATTCCACACCAAGAGTGCATTGGCACCGCAACTTGGTAACAGTAGCCTTGGCTGCTTGGTTTCTTTTTGAAATGTTGCTTGAATCAGTGAGGCAAATGTTAAAGAATGCTGGATCTGCTTTGGCAGAAGCTGGGTCAGTGATTAAAACAAGGAGGCATGGGTCTCCAGGTGATGGTTTGCTCAGCTCTGGGATCCGAGAGGTATCATTTATTCAAGAATAAAATGTGTGCCTTCACATAAAACTGAAACCAGACGTTTTCCTTTTAGGTTTGATGAATAAAGAGCTTGAAAAAAAAAAAGGGAACCTTGTTACTTATAAGTTGACAGCGCAAGAATCTTATATGCACCAAGAAGGAAAGACACACTAATTCCCACCACCGAGGAACGGATGGTAAAAGTGATGTAGCTGGTGATGGCAAAATGGCAACATTTAAGATAAGAACCCAACTAGTTTTGTTTCCCCTTGGAAATTGCTTCTGGACTTTGTGCTCAAGACTGGAAAAAAAATATGAAACTTTGAGTTTAGATTTGATTTTTAGAATGATTTTGCTTATAGAAATTGCTTGAAATGTTTAGAAATGTAAAGCAAAAAGTTGAGGCTGTAAGTTTTTTCTTGTATTCTTCTGCACTGAAAAAACATCAGTAGTCACTACTTTCTCTTCTTTTTTGTTGTACCTTTCTTCTTTTCTCTTTAATTTTCCGGATATTTGTTTTCTGTTTGTATTTTATTTCACAATGAACTTTAATAAAATCTTTTTAAAAAGAATAAAAGGCATGCTCTGTGTGGCAGGGAGTGGACACTGAGCTGTTTAAAATTCAGTCCCTCTTTAGTAGCAAAAAAGTCATCTGCTCTGCACCATCTGGCTTCTGTGAAAAAAAATAATCATATTGCATATAGAAGAGCTGTCGATTTACAGTTTAAATAGGGCTCTTATGCATGGTCAAAACTGAGTAACGAGAGATTTCTTATATGTGTTCTGAATTATGTCTAGCATATACCAAGGGAGGCCAATCATATTCCTTTGCTCTTAGCCAGCATTCTTGGGGGAAACAAGAAAACGATTCACACTTTTAAACACAAACAAATGTAGTCAAATAGGTTGTTTGCAAAAAAAAAATGAGACTTAAAACTGAAAGTGTGTGTAAAGTAAAATTTCCAACGAGTAGAATATTTATTTGGGTGACACTCTGGTTGTTTATTACATCAACACTGTCAACATGTAGGCTTCCATAGAAAATACAAAGAGAAATTTTATCCTACCCTGTAGTGTAAGACAAGAAGCAATGGGTGGAAGATCATTAAAGAGAGATCCAACCTGGACTAAGGAGAAATTTCCTGACAATATCAATGGAACAGCTTGCCTTCCAAAGTTGTGGGTGCTCCATCACTGGAGATTTTCAAGAAAAATTGACCAACTGTTTGTTCGGGATGGTAAGGTCTTGGGATGTGGGTTGTACTAGAAGACCTCCAAGATCCTTCTGGCTCTATGATTCTGTTCTGTTCTGTTCCATTTAGTCTAGTCCAGTCCAGTCCAGTCCAGTCTATCCTATCCTATCCTATCCTATCCTATCCTATCTCCTACATAGAGGAGAGTTTGACAAGGGATAGAAATAGATAGAGAAAAAAACTATGGAGATTGCCTTTAAAGTAAACGATATTAATACATTTTTAAAACCTTCATTTTTAAAATGAATATGCAGTTACCCAATTAACATTAGCAAATGATTGCAAAGTATCTTTATTTGCACACAGTAGCAAAATAATCCTTAGGATCATCCAATGTAGATTACAGTTCTCTATGAAAGGAAGATGCCAGGTATTCAAGATGGGTTTAGAAAAGGCCAGTAAGTAAAGAGGAAGGATTGCTGATGCATGCTAGGTAATTGAGAAAACAACAAATATCAACAAGAAGTCAACATTTACTTCATTAACCATAGCAAGGCCCTTGATTGTGCTCATCATGACAAGCTAGGGAGTGTCTTAGAAAAACGGGGATTCCCAGAACATCTCAGTGGCCTCATGAGAAATACGCAGGACGTAAAAACAGAATCCGAATGGAAATATGTCCCATTCCCCTTGGCAAAGGAGTAAAACAAGCCTGTATACTGTCTCCTTATTTCAGTGGTGGAATTCAAACTTTTTTACTACAGGTTCTGTGGGCGTGGCTGGGGAGTCATGTGACTGGGTGGGCAGTTTCTGTAAGCAGGGCAATGAAGATTAGGCTAGAAACAACACCAGGATGGTTTTTTTTCCTGCCTTCCTTACAGGATTAACCCTATGAAGTGGGAAAAAACAAAAGGAGAATTCTTCTAACAACCGGTTCTCCAAACTGCTTAGAAAATTTACTACCAGTTCTAGTGAACCTGCTAGAACCTGCTGAATTTCACCTCTGCCTTATTTGTTCAACCTATATATAAAATACATATAGACACAGGCTGGATTGGAAGAAGATGACTTTGTTTTTAAAACTGATGCCATATAAGGGAATCAATAGTTAAATCAGTTATTTTTTTTAATTAAAAAATGATCAACGCCTTTGCTTTCAAGGGGGTGGGCTCGGGGGTGGGGTGGCTGAACTGATATTTTCCATGAATAATTCTAAACAACCTGAAACACAAGAGCAAAAGCCTTTATTCTGTTTGCACTTCAAATTTTTAATGACACCCTTCTGTTTCTGCTGCTGCTTCTGACTTAAAATCACTCTCCCTCTCTCTCTCTGTGTGCAATAAAGAGTTTAGTTTTCCTTTGTGGTTAGCGTCACGCACAATCTCATCAAGCAGAATCTCATCAAAAGCCACTTCAAAGACCACCGCCCTCCCTTTTTCTTGCAACTGTAACATCATCTCTGATGCTTTGGCAGCGCTAGGATGCCATGGAAAATATCTATGGATGGTGGGAGGGAACAACGCATTACAGAAGGAGAGGCATGCAGTAACATTCAAGCCAATTATCTGTAACTGCAAGGCATTTCAAGGCCCGGGAGTGGTGGACAGGATTCCAGGAGAGCAATCAGAAGCCAGGGGTATTTCTGCTCTCGCTAGTAAAATTATGGCACAGGGAGCCCTGGGCTTTGCAATGTCAAGATTACCATATTTGGCATAGGAGCAACTGTTATGAAGTGGCAGCTCTTTCTTAGTTTATATTTAAACACGCACATGTGCACAGAGAGGAAGTTGCAATAATAATAATAATAATGGATTCCATTTTAGTTCAGCTAACTCTCCTTTAGCCTTCTGTACAGAATTTAGCTTTTCGCTGAAGCTAATGGAGCAAATAGCCTCCTTCTGTATATAACCCTTGAGAGTTCCCCAAGATCCGTTCTGACAAAGTATGTTTATGATTTTACAAAACTTACAAAATCTCCCCCCTCCCTAAACAGGCAAGGATGGACATCCTTCAGAAAACATTTTAGTTGTTGATAGATTATGTCAACGCAAGGGGCATAGGCCCGTATTCTTTGCAGTAGCATCCACCTACCATTCCTTGACTCCCCAAGATGTCTCACTTCTCCTCTGTCATCCAAAAGTTGTAGTCTCCTGATTTAACAGAAGCATTTTTCTAAGCAGTTGAGAGGAGTAATTACTGCCAGCTTTATAACTACATGAATCAATCCTTGTACCTATCGAGATACAACCAAGAGGTTTCCAGGGACCCCCATTGTGGTTGCTATTGCACACTTGCTCCTCATCTCACTGAACCCATCTACAATATTTGCAGAAAAAGCCATGGAAAAAGAACTGATGAAATGAATGCTACTTGGGGGTTCCCAAATAGCTTTCATTTTGTTTCAAATCTTCCTCCTCACAAAAACATTTTTAAAACTCTGATTTTAATATGCATGATTTCCAGTACTAGCGTTGGGGTACAAGTAAGCTGCATAATAAAACAATAACTCCCTTCTTCTCACTTCTCATGTAAAGACCCTTCCCACAGTCCTGGTGGACCTCAATTTACAACACATTTGAGCCTCAAATTTCCATGACTAAATAAGACAATTGTTAAATGAATTTTATGACCTTTCTTGTCACACTTGTTAAATGAATCACTGCGGTTGTTAAACTAGTAACAGTGTTATTAAGTGAATCTGGCTTCCCCATAGACTTTGTCAGATGGTCACAAAAGGTGATCATATGACCCTGGGAAACTACAACTGCCATAAATATATACCAGTTGCCAAGGGTCCGAATTTTGAACACGTGAGCATGAGGTTCGTCTTCTGAAAAATGGTCAGGATGCCCTTTTTTCAGTGCTGTTATAACTTCAAATGGTCATTAAATGAATGGTTGCAATTGAGGATTACCTGTGGAGCTCCCAACCAGCATGGACAGGCACTAAGGTGAAAAAATACTGATAGGACAATTCTATAATCACTGCTATAGAAGTTTTGTACAAATGAATAAGGGATTTTCAGACAAGATTCTTGCATGGTATACCAGCATATCTTAAAAGGCCTGGTTGTTGAATTTCTAGCCTCTGCATCGATAGTAATATTCATCACTTTTGGGGAGGAAAATAACTGTCTTTAATAACTATAAACTATACTTTTAATTGTGATTTTACAATTATGATAAAGAATTCCTGGGTTCACCCAACTTTGCCTCTTTTATGGAACCGGAAACTTTTGAGTTGGCTTAATGGGGATTCATCATGTACAGTATTTCTACATGCAGTTCAGGCATCCCAAACTATTTTCAATCAACTGGAAAGTGGCACTGCCTAACCCCCACCGTGTCATACATAGGTGGTGGGATTATACCCCCTCAGAAACAAGACTCTTGTGAGAGTAAATTACAAAGCAGAAGAAAGCCTGGGGGACTTTGAATAGGGGTGGATTCCATTTATTCCATATGTGTGAAAACTGGACATGGAACAAGATTATCCACAACCACCAAGTCAAGTCATCTTCATGTGTTACACCCGTAAGCCTCCCTGATTGAAATCCCCATAAATCTCTTCCATCATTAATCAGCTTCTTTGTCTCGTACAGCTTGATTTCAAGTTGGGGTGCTCTTTTTTTCTTTCCAGCACATTGATCCCTGCAGGAAAAGAAACAGAAGACAATATCTAAATACTGTATATAAAATAACTTCTAATACACATGGCAAAAATGTTATTTTCAAAAAGAAAGATCAGTTCCTGATGACAAGGCACTGACCTTTCAACTTTCAAATTGGTAGAATATGTTGAAAACATAATAAATATGATAAGGAATGTCCTGTATATTCTAAACATAGAATCGAATTCACAACACGAAAAAAAACTGACCTCCCCACGGAAAGCAGGCAAATTTCATATGACATTTCTGGAAAATATATTTTTATATACCGATCATTTTCAAAAATGCTTCAGTAACATTTTTAATCAAAACCTTGTGTGGGATATGTGTGTGTGTGTGCTCTGCATGTGTCTTTTTAAATTAAGCAAAGGCTGTTTCTATTCAGGTAGTGTCTCCCTTTAGAAAACAACCTTTTATTTCAATGTTTCCAAACCTTGGTGACTTCCAGATGTGCACACCAACTTCCAATCCCAGGATGATCAGCAACTGGCATGCTTGATAGTGTGTACAGGATTGTGTAGAAAGAGTGATGTAGAGGACACCAAATCTTTGGCCTTAGATTAAGCTAAAGATTAGGGATCCTTGGTGCTCTCTGAGCTTAGTTGCTTCCTTGCAGACATTTCATTACCAAAACTAGTGCTAGTGAGGGAGATACAAATATTCTCCTTTATTGGTTCCAGAAGATTCTTCACCAAAGATTCTTCTGAAAGCTGAATAGCCATGGATGAAGAGGACAGGTCCTCGTTGGCCAAGGGACAGGAAACAAAGGATAGGAAGGAGCTCCCAACCATGGCAACTTTAAGACTTGTGGACTTTAACTCCCAGAATTCCTCAGCCAGCACTGGGAGTTGAAGTCCATAAGTCTTAAAGTTACCAAGGTTGGAGTCCCTGGTCCTAAGATACTGGTTTTAGAAGCAGGTCATGGATTTTGTTGTTCTGCTTTGTCAAAGAGAAGGTTAGAGGCAGTTGTGACAACAGTTTTTACAGAACTGTAAAAATCAGAAAACAAAAACAATTTAAAAATTAAACTATTTTCTTGTTACTGTGTCTCTCTAAAGAAGAAAAATGTGTTTTTTTAATTAGAAGTTCTAAAATTTTATCCCCAATATGTTTTATTTTTACCAGCTACGTCTTTAAATTCTAGTTCAGACTGTGGGTATTCCATTCTGATTCCATAATTTTAACCTCTTGTTTGGCTGGAATCCCATCTGCGATGTTACTCTAGAGCTGAGTGTGATGGTGGGATAAGATGAAGCGTTTTCCAAACCATCTGTTGCTTTGGACCCTAAATTCTTAAACTGGCCCTGATCTCAGCTAGTTGGGATTTGCACAATTAACAACATGTGTGCCCAACTGCGATCATTGATGACAATTATGCACGTGTCATTCTTACATCCCAGCTTGACTATTACATGGAGCTCTTTGGGGGGAACTGTAGAACTGGTGAATGCAATCCTTGCTAAAACCCTTTTGTTAAATAGGACTTCCTTCTGTTTTTCTTTTCTTCCTTTCACTTCTGGCCTGGCAAACAGTTTGCTATACTCTTTGAATGCCACCGTAAGTGTCACATGTAACTTCTCTCTCACCCAGTTTCTTGCATTGATGTAAAACCCAGTTGCAGGTTTGTGTTTCAAAAGGGATGGGCATAACATGGCTGGTTTTTGCACTGTGCAAATTGAGATTCATTGTAGAGGACATCTGAGAATCCGCACAGCACACAGGAATTCAGTGGCAAACGTATGGGTGGTGACTTAGTAAAGGAGGGGGAAAAATCAGTGCAGGAAAGGTCCCTGAGGGCAATTTGTTGGAAAACCACCAGGGTTGATAATATGGCTTACATTTGCATGCCTGGCATCTGGCTTTCTTCTACAAAAACTAAGTTATTTTTAGCATCCCTGTATTCTTCGTGCAAGGATTCTGTTTAGGGAGATACGCTCTGTAGATTAGATGTTTGCAGTAGAAGATGCAGGCCCTGTCTAGGAACCTTAGAAGGTTGGAATGGCAATAGCAGACAATCACACCAAGGAACAAATTTGTTTTAGAATTATAACAACAAAAAACTAAAACTGTCATTAGAAACGTGTGAGGGTCCGACCTGACTGGCGAAGTAAAATAGGAGGGTTTTTTTTTTTACTTCATGTCTCAATAGATAATCTGTATCTGCATTGTTTTCTGATCTTGATTGATCTGCCTAGGGTTTGATCTGAAAAACCTCTTCAGCGTACAGAATCAGAATTCATTGGATTCCACTTGTTTATCTCATTCTTCAATTCAAAAAAGAAAAAAAAACAAAGCAGATGAACCCGTCAAGCTAAAATTAATTTGAGGTGGAGTTCATCCTGTGTATAGATCAGGAAACAACAGTGGGGAATGGAAACAGTTGCCCATGTACATTTCCAAAAATGTACCCCATAGGAAGATTTCTTTCTCAGAGGGAATACTGTTACTGCTTTAGATCTCGCTGTCAACTTTTATGATTTTATTCATGTAGTGTAAGCTTGCATCAACTGGCACCGGTGAACTAGATTCCTTAAAATATTTTGTCACGTCCAGGTTTTCCAAGGCTCCAGCTTTTTACTCCAGCATCTATTATTTCATTAAAAAAAAAAAACAAATCAAAATACATGCAGGGATGACTAAAAATTCCCCAGCCACCATCTTGAGGTTGCCAAGTTTGAGAAACACTGCTCTTGTGATGCCTGTGCTGAGTATCAGGTTGATATAGATGACCTTTAAGGCTTCTTTCAGCTTTAAGTCTTTGTTTATTATTACTACAAGTACAGTTTAGTTGACTTGGCATGTATTTTGATTTTGATAGATAATTTAGAATACCTTGTGGAATAGGAACCTGAATTTCCTGAAAAATAGCTTGTCCATCCCTCTGTCTTCTAGATGCTTCTGCAGAATTGTCTAATTTCAATTCACTTTCTTAGCATATAGTTTGGATGGATGGAGGGAGGGAGGGAAGGCAGGAGGGAGGGAGGGAGAGGGGAGAGAAGGAGAGAGAGAGACCATTTACCATAATCTGAATTTAATATATCTTTGATAAATTGATCAGGGCAGGAAAATGTCCTACAGAAACTTCAGGTGTGGCCAAATGGGAGTTTTTCAACATAGTTCACATGGTGAATTACCCCCAAAGCTACTGACTGTCACATGCACCATGTATATTATTTTCAAGGATTGGCTGAAAGAGCATAGGATATACAGTATTTATACCAAGTTTCTACAGATAGAATTCAATTTAAAACCATTTGTTTAGCAATTGCTCGAAATTACAACAGCCCTGAAAAAAGTGACTTATGACTAGTCTTTGCATTTAGGAGCCTTGGTGGCACAGTGGTTAGAGTGCAGTACTGCAAATGCTGCAGTACTTCTTCTGATTGCTGGTTCAGATCCCACCAGGCTCAAGATTTCCATCCTTCCGAGGTGGGTAAAATGAGGACCCAGATTGTTGTGGGCAATATGCTGATTCTATAAACCACTTAGAAAGGCTGGAAACCACTATAAAGTGGTATACAAGTCTAAGTGCTATTGCTATTGTGATGTTTACAGCATCAAACAATCAAAATTCAGATGCTTGGCAACTGGCATGTATCTATGACAGCATCTTGGACTCATGTGATTGCTATGTGTGACCTTCCCAGCTGGCTCCTGATAAGCAAAATCAATGGGAGAAGGCAGATACCTTTGACAAAGGGGCACGACTCACTAAACTAATGTCTGCAAAACAAAATAATTGGTAGTGGACTTCAGTACAAAACAGGAAAGGAAATACCAAACCCTGGTCATCAACGGAAGCCCGGTAGAGAGAGTGGACTGCTTCAAATACCTC
>JAEANM010014476.1:0-11456 GCA_017656035.1 Myanophis thanlyinensis
GTAAGCATTTCACTGCATATTGTACCATGTATGATTGTGCATGTGACAAATAAAATTTGAATTTCAATTTGAATTTTGAATTTGAATGCAGAATAGATAACAGCCTCTGAGTCAGTTCTATCAACCTCCACTCCCACAACTTGTCGGCCTTGCTAAAAATGTGTCAAAGCTAAAAGGTCTAGTGTAATAATTGCAAAAGCACCAACTAATAAATTTTCAGTACAAAAGACTACTTTTAAGCTTGACACTTTCACATATTCTATAATTCTCAAGGTAGTATACCTCTCCATATTATACATCCAATTATTATATTATATTGTTCCCCTTTTATCTAATCTCCCAGTTTAAAACTTTAAATTAAGCCACTGCTGTCACTATATTTCTTTTTTTAAAAAGAAGCAAAAAAAAATTCCTTTCTATCCATCGTCCCTAACTCTTCTTAATGTTCTAATTTCTCCCATGATTCTCCTTTCTATCTCTATCTCTATCTCTATTTCTTTTTTTAGTTATCTATTTTAAGCTTTTCTCCCTTCTCGGTCCTATTCCTTTGTCTAATTTCCAAATTGTCTGCTCTTATTTCTACCTCCTCCCCAAATGGAACTTTCTGGCTGTCCACTCCCTCTTTAACTTTTCTTATTAGTCTTTTCTTGTCTTATTTCATCCATTTTTGCCACTTTTAATGATATCCCATTTAGATCTTTTTGTATCCCTTGCTGTATCACCATTTCTGTTTTTAAGTCTGATTTATTGTTTTCCTGCTTGTCTTGTCCATTCATCTCTTTTTGTATACTATTTTCCATTGTATTCCTTGTGATCTTGAATTCATTTCTTAAGTCCAGCCACATTTCCCTTATTTCTTACAATAACAACTCCATCACATCCCAATAAATAATTCATACTTCTTGGTAGAATATCCCATATATTTTTTCTGTATTTCTCTTCTATGTTGATCCAGCAACCAAAATCCAAGTTTCTCTGTTTAATAAACAATTGATGCCTTCCCCTTTAAATCTTTCATTGTAAAGCTTCCCCTTCTCCCCCCCCTCCCCCCAGGCTGCTTTGCTGTCATTTCAAAATGCTTTGGAGACAACATTCTTTTTAGATAGATTTTAAGTAAGAAACAAAATTTCTTCTCACCCAGTCAAAACACTGTTCAAAACTTCTGTCCTGCACTGTTGCTTAGCTGGTCACACTTGTCACAGCTCCATAGTGGCCATCTTTGGCTGCCTCTTCTTCCTGCGGTGACTTAGAGGATTTATGTCTAGTGGCACACCAGGAGAGTTGCATACTCTCCCCGACCTCACTGGATGACCTCCTTTGCTTCATTGCCCCTCCAGGGCAATTTTCGGCTCTCTCCGGAGCCCACACACAGGTTGATACCTAGAACAGAGACAGAACATTGCATCCTGTGTCTTGCAATGCCATGAGATCAACCAGAAGTTTTCAACCCATTGCTATTTCTAATTTCATTTATTGGTCCAATAAAGGCATCACTGTGAAAACATGTAGGTTTTGTTTTTTGCACAACAAATAGGTGATAGTAGAAAGCAAACACCGAGCCTCTTCTGGAAATCAGAGTGTCACTGTTCATCAATCAAAAATTAATCCTCTCCTTATCTAGGTCTTAGTTTAGAAGTAGAATTCAAATTGATCCTTGGAACTGAACTGAGGAAAAAAAATCATGACTCACTAATCTTGCTTTTAAAAGACAAGCAGTGTTAGTGCCAGCATCTTTATTTCATATTATTTATTTTCTTTCTCTTTCTGTAAAACAGCCACACATATAGATCTGTCTCATTTCAAAAAATGAATACATTATTGTGACCAACATATTTGACTTCTTCTTTAAAAGCTAAACTTGGTTCATTGGTGAGGGCTCCTGAATGGAAATCTTAAACTATATTTCTGTTCAAAAATTCAAACGTCACAGTATCATCTACACAAATACTTTCATATATGAAAGAAGGAATACCTGTGCTATTCCTTTTGGGGCCAGAAACTTTATGCAGAACAAATAAAACTGATGACAGGCCAAGTAATTAAAAAAAACCTGAAGTTATTTTCATGAACACAATTTACCATTTGCATATCTTCTATTCTCGCAAAATATGTTCCTTTCACCAAGATTGCTACACACTTCATTCATTTTTATTCTTTTTTCAAAACTCTTCACATTTTAAAGTTCTGATCAACTCCATCTAATCACAGCTTTCTCAGTTCTGTCTTTCTTTGACCCATTCAATTCTTCCTTTATGTGTTTGTTTTATAATTCACAGCCCAGGATCACTTACTTTGTGAGATAGAGAAATACATAAACTCAATATTTGTATTTCTGAAATGCCCCATTCCTACTCCATTCACCATACTTTAATGCTTCCCAATATATCCAATGTACAGTTCCATATAACAAGGTGGGAGGAAACACATTCTTATTGATACATTTTCCCTAATTTTAACAAACATCCATTTCTTGCAACAGTCCACATATCTATCAACATTTGTTTATTTTAAAATTTCTTTATCCATCTTTCCACCTTCCCAAGATACAAATATTCATCTATTTGCTCTAGTTTTCCATCATTTATATATGAAGATTCATTTAATCTTCCTTGTCATATACATTTTTGTTTTTTGGTATATTAATGTTCAGATCAATACACTTTGTTGCCTCTTAACATGCACTGAAAATCACTTGGACTTGATTCCAACAACACACCATAATCTGCATACAGAAATATCTTTACATTTCCATTCTCAACCAACATATCTTTAATACCATAAACATTCCCTATACATTCATCCATAATTACATTAAACATTAAATGAAAGTGTATCTTGGCTTGATGTATGAATTCATCCCCTAAGGCTACCTTGGCTTCAAACACTATTATATTATAGCTGAAACTGTAGACAGTTTTGAAGCAGGAGAGTGATTCTACATTTCACTATATAATCTGCCTATCCACCAGATCCAGCAGAGAGGGCATGTTATGTAAATGTTTCATATATAAGTAAAGAATGTGAAATATTTATGCAACAATAATATAAAATAGCATGGAAAATATACTTAAGTTTGATATTAATGCATAGCACTTTACACAGCTGTTAAAGTGGAAAGGCTATTTTAAAAATACAATCCTTTTGACTGTGATGCCTAATGTTCATTTCGGTAATGAAGAAATTAGGAGAACAGTTTCCGTTTGCATTGTTCATATCTTTGAAACATACTGCTATTCTTTACATTTCGGCAAGCATCAATCATATTACTGAATTATGCTTTTATTTAGGATGTTTCAGATAAAAGACTAAAAGGAAAAATTAAAATAACCAGTCAGATTGGAAATACATATCAACCGCAGCATCAATGTATGCTGAATATAGAATAATGGAGTGTAATGCATGAATTGTGTAAATAAGAGATAATGATGGAAATGGGATTACATTATTGTGCAATCATTAGAATTAGCTAATGAGTCCTGGTGGCATAGTGGTTAAACTGCTGTATTAAAGATAAAGTTCGATCATAATTGGACTCAAGGTTGACTCAGCCTTCCTTCCTTCCAAGGTTGATAAAATGAGGATCCAGACTGTTGGGGGCAATATGTAAATAATGCTTACATTGTAAACTTACCCAGAGAGTTCTGTAAAACACTACCGGGTAGTATATAAACCTAAATATCATTGCTATTAGTCTGACCTTTTAAGTTGTCTCTTCAGGCAGATCTAACAAGTGATACTTCCAGATATAAAGTGTTTCCTACAATCAGAAAGGCTTAATAGTGGGGATACCCCCAAATTGGGAATAACAGATATACATTTCATAAAATCCAAACAACATTGTAGATGGCAATAAAGAAAATAAATATCTTTGTTTTCATCTAGATTTTTGTGGCTCAAAACTAGTATGCCTCCCAAAACCTGTTTGACATTTGATTTCCTATAAAGGTTGATCTGGGCTCAGGTGATGCAAATTAGCTCTGAGAAGTTTGTAATTATGACAATATCAATATACTAACCTGGGTCCCACAAAAATCTAAGCCACAGACTGTTTTGTTGGTTTGGGTTTAGAAAGTTCTAGCCAATAGTTACTTATCTTATAAAATTTGGTTATAGGAATTGTCACTTAATATAATATCTAATTTTTATCACAGTTGACCATGACAGTATTTCAAGTCAAATGACAGTGGAAGAGAAATTTATTCAGAGTTAAAGCCAACTTTGGAACAAAAACAATGCTTCTTCAAAAAGAAGTCAGGAAAGATATTTCTCTAAGACAGATCCCTATTGTATTCGGGGGGAAATTAGGAGGGGATGAATAAGATTGATTGCATAAATGGACTAGCTGTTATATGTGGACTTCAGAGAGCAAATCATTTCCCAGTTCAACTATTAATTCAATGTGCAGTCTCGGGCAAATTAATATATCATATTCAATCATTTCTGCTATTTTATGGGAATAATGACAGCCTAACTAATTTTTAAGACTATTTGGCTAAGAACTCCTGCTAATTCTGTATCCCATGCATTTTCAATAGGCCACTAACAACTTTAACACTCTTCAAATATTCTGATATATTGGGTTAAGTGTATAAAATAGAAGGAGAACATCCTATAAACTGACCTTTATATACAGGGAGCAAATACCACACTCGCTTGCATTGATATTACCTAATGAATATACACCACACACTGCATCCATAAAGCCAGAAACATTGTGGCTGACCACACATACCCTCATACACGCTCTTTACTCTCCTGCCATCTGCAAAAAGGTACAGAAGCATTCGGGCCCACACAAACTGTGTAACAGTTTCTTTCCACAAGCCATCAGACTCCTCAACATAAAGAAACTGGAACCGTAAATACTTGTGTGTTTAGCCTTTTTTCCCTCTAAGTTCTTAGATTCAGAGCTATGTGTAGTTCTGTGTCCTGGTCTTTTTCTTCTTATCTATATTGTCTGATGTGTCACCTTGGTCCTGGGAAACATTGTTTCATTTCACTGTGTATTATACTGTATATTGTTGAAATGACAATAAAACTTGACTTGACTTGACTTGAAACACCTGCAAGCAAATAATCAAGCTTAGAGAACACCGCGGACTCCCCAATCTTTGCAATGGCTATTTGTGGATAGTATCCAACAGTTTAATACAAATCACCCTTGCATGGAATGTTTCAGAATATAAAGAATTAAATTACCATTACTGGTCAATTTTCTTAAGGTAATCTACAATTAAGTTGAGCAAAGGGTAAAGAAAGCTACTATTTAAACCAGTTGTATGTTCCTACACTTATTATAAAAAAGCAGCTAAGTGAAGGTATATCACATAGATAAGAGAACAATTTTGTTTTCCCTCGCTTCAAATGGTGGATTCAAATTATAATATGGGGGATTTTCCTGGAACCTTCCAACAATTTCAATTGTTTAATAGTGGAATAGAATCTTTCAGACTATGAAAAGACAGCTTGATTCCCTCCAGAAATTTTGGATATGTCCTATGTTCCCTTGTTAGTGTCTGTGTTATTGGGACTGATGACATTTGGTTCAAAATATCTGAATGGTTGCCTACAGTTTCCTTAGAAGATGGTGATTTCTTCTTCCTTGGAAACTCTAAGCAGATGGCCCACTTCAGTGTTGCAGCAAATCACCCGTACTAACAAAGAAGTGGATTAAATGCCTTTTGAGATCCCTCCAAAACATTTTTATTGCATTTATATACCGCCCCCTCTCCCTAGGGACTCGGGGCGGTTCACAGCAGATAAAATACAGGTAATTTATTTGGTAATCCATCATTTCTACTGCTATTAAGATTTTTAGCTCTATATCCACATCTCCATGTCTCTTATTATTATATTGGCGGGAGAGGTAGACATGTATAGATTTTATATATGGATATTCCTTCAGATTTTTCAGAATATTAAGAATCCAATGTTTGGATAAATGAATGAGATCAAATGTAATCAAGTTGGCTGGTATAGCAGCAACATAGTAGTTGCTATGTAAATCTTGGCTGCCTTAGATACAATCCCTGTTGAAAAAAGGATTCAACTAATGATTTAAAATGGAATAGGATTACTTTGTTGGTTTTCATCTGGGACTAGAGATTGTGGCTTCTTGGCTGACTTCCTTCTCTGGGGCAGCTAAAATAACACTGAACTCAATCCTCCTTAGAACACCAAAGCTCTAACAGCTTGAGGAAGATGATTACAATTTTGGCATCACTGATATCTTGAATTTTATAGACCCAAATTTACAATATTCTAAAACACACATGTTCCTAGTGCTAGATGTGTACATCTCACCTCTAGAAGCTGTCATTGTGTTTCCAGGTTCATTGCCTAAATGTAACTGAGAATTCACAAATACAAGGAAAGATGCTCAGTAGCAGCTTAAAAACAAACAGTATGCATATCTAGTATTTTATTTTTTCATATTCAAAATAATTCATTCTCATCACTTTTCTAACCATGATGACACCATCTAATTTTTCTTTACTTTTCTTGAGTAGTCCATCCTTGACATGAAGTACAGCTGTATGATCTCAACCAAACTCACTAGGTTATTATAGGGGGGGTAGGAGAAGGGAGCATTATGGACATTGTCAGAGCTTGTCCACACAGCTCAAGAGGACAACAACTTAGGGAAGGTTGATTTGGAAAATATTGCTCCTAATCACTTCTGTCAGTTTTGTAATTGGCAATTCCTTTCCACAATTAAAAAAAATCACATGCAGTTCAATATACAAGGTGTTTTAATGAAGTTCTTCTAATTAAAGCAAACCATAAATCATTAAGATTATATTATGAATATAATATGCAATTAGTATCCTTCATTAATGATCAATCGGGAAACTACAGTGAAAGTTTTTTTTCATCTTCTATTTGATCTACATGATCACGTTGGAAGAGCCAACTTCAAACAATAATTGGAAAATGAATGGGATCACTGTTTTAGTTTGGGAGTTAAAAAGTTAAGAAAAAACAGAACTTTTGAAGAAAGTACCATCTTCCCTAACCAAAATGAATAGTTAAACTACAAATTATCTGATGTCAACAGGGTGGACCCTGCTTTCTCTTAATCTCTCTCTCTCTCTCTCTCTGTGTGTGTCTATCTCTTTTTCTCTCTCAATGTACCACAGCAAGATGATTTAAAATCTCGTATTGCAGTGAGATCTTATGGCAGCGCTGTAACAGGCTGCAGAGCTTGCCTTCTTAGGCCACTTAGGGTATGTTCCTCTGAGCACCGTCTTACAATGATGCAGAAATGGAAATAGGTTTGCTGGCCTGTGGAAGCAGCTTTGAAATTCACCCCATAAGCCTATTAATGCCCATTAATTCACAGGCTCAAGCTGAACCTTTCTTGTTCAATGGAATAGTTAGTTATTGTATCGGCAGTAGTCGCTGAACTGCCAAAGTGGAAAATCCCTTAAAGCCATATCAGTGAAACAAAATTGGCTGTACCCTTTAGTTCTTTGGGACTGTGCTCTTCCTAATTAAAAATAATAGGAAGTAAGTGGTACGGGTGAGGTTATATGCTCTATAAAGAACAAACAACTCTGATTCATACCACACAACTGTGAAACAGGGCATTTGATTTGTACGTGCTACACAATTATTTAGCTTTCTTCAGCTAAAAGAGCAGACATTAAAAATATGGTCACATGAGCACTGTGTGATAAATAAGAAGCAGTTCTATACTTGTCCAATCTCATGACGCTAGATGATTGGGAGTGGAGATAACTTATTTCTGGCTCTGTACAGTTTGCTTAAAAAAATTATTTCCTTTTAACTTGAAAATTCTGGACAGCCTTTTGTGTGAGTGATTTTCCCATTAATAGAAACACTTGCCTTGATCATCTTAACTCTTATGAACAAGGAAAGCATCATTTGCCCCTCTCTACCCCAACTTTGGAGTCCTGTTGTTGGTGCCTAATTTAGAATGCATTTTCTTCACTTTGAGTACCAGATCATCAACAACAACAACTACTATTACTACAGCAGGGGTGTCAAACTCACATCATCCCGGTGGCGTCATGTGACATATTGGGACTTTTTTCCTCTTCACTATACCAGGCATGGGCATGTCCAGCACATGACGTATCCAGTGTGAGGGCCAGGAGTTTGACAGCTCTGTGTTACACCTATTGAGAACAGCAACTGTTTTCAAAAAGCATGCTTTCATACTCAGTGGTAAGTAGAGGTGAAATTCAGCCAGTTCACACCCATTCTATAGAACCGGTTATTATAAGAAATCTCCTTTTGTTTTTTTCCCCACTTTGCAGGGTTAATCCTGCAAAGATTAACTTTACAGGGTTAATCCTGTAAATAAGGCAGTTGTTTCTAGCCTAATCTTTATTGCCTTCCTTACAGAAACTGCCTATCCCCTTATTACATTGTAACTTTGGTGAAGTTTAATTCTGTGCTTGATGAAGTTTAATCCTGTGGCCACACCCACAGAACCGGCAGTAAAAAAATTTGAATTTCACCACTGGTGGTAAGGTTTTTCTACATGCAACATAATAATGATGTCATTGCATCTAGGGTTCTTTCAGAGCAAGCATTCTGCTTTAATTTAAGCAATCAATCAATAAATAACTGCAAAAGCAAGCAATTATGCCAGCCATTTGTTTCATTTCTTTTCTGAGTAGAAGTAAAGTGAATGGATTTTTGTTGCTTCTGGATCTAGGGCACGTCTATAACAAGACACTGGCTTGCTTTTTTGCCTTGGCTGTTGGTCAGCACTGGACAGTTCCCCAGCTATTTTTGGTATTTTGAATCAGCAGAACTGTGGACAATTGCTATTTTTCTCAAAACTATTTGGTGAGTGATTCAAAACAATGAATAAAACACTAATATTGGGAGGGGGAAATGTTGGTTACTTGTTTATTCTGGAAGAGATGTGCAGTAATAAAAAAAAACCAGTCAAAATTGCCAAAATTGAGATTGCATAATTTAAACAAAATGTATAACTCATTCTTATCACATAAATGCATTTTCATTTCTTTCCTTTTTTTCTGCATGGCACATACCTAAATGATTCATGCACTCCCAGCAACTTTGTTCTCTCATCTGACAACATAATAATCATTAGATATTTCAGAAGCCACTAGAAGCTTCAACTGAACTCCCAATATTGCAATAAATTAGAGCTAAATCCATGTTGATAGATTTTTTTCAAAGGAATGATAAATTCATCTTGCCACCCACTCTTAGTAGAAGCTGAAACCTGGTTATATAACAGATTCATATACATGTAATGCCACACAAGAGGCACAGAAATGAGCAGAGGCCCGTACGATCCAAATATTTAATTATGCAAACATAATCAAAGACTCAAGCTCAGTAGTTCCTTCTATGAAATTAATTGTATTTCTTTGCATTCTTGGAAACCTTTTCACCCAATCTTCCAGAAGAGGCCCTGTTATTCAGGGAATCTCAATTTTTACATTATGGAAAATGTACTTTCTTACTTTCTCAAATAAAAACATGAGGAATTTATCTGGATTTCCAGATGTTGGTGAATGACAAGTCCCAGTAGTACCTGTCATAATATTCAATGCTGGGAACTGTACTAAATGTGTAAAAGGTCACACATTTCCCATTGCTATCCTGAAGAATAAGCAAATGGTATAGACCTTGGAATCCCAGGTGGCTGAAGCAACTAACTTGATGCAAAAAGAACATCAGTTGTTGGATATATTAGCAACTCAGACATTTAGTTACCATCTTAACAACTACAGTCTTGGGTCAACTTCAATTTGCATTTTCCTTCTCTCTCTGGAATTTTTCTTCCTCTTTCTTCTTCAAGAAACAAATTTAATGCTTTATCTTCCTTATCTTGTCCCCAGTGAGCTTTTCAAAACTAATTTTGTAGTTCTATTTTCTAATGGCACACAAAATGGCATTACTGGAGGAAGTATATGTTAGTCAGGACCTAAGGCAGCAGGAGTCTCATAACACAGATAAAAATACATAATAATGGAAAGCATATAATTAAAGTATTCCACTCTTGCTTATAAGACTACTTATGACACAGTTTCGTATTTTTGCATATGATCATGTTTCTAGCTAGGATACTGGCTTTGGGGGATGTGTGTTAATTTTTGAATGTGACAATGAACAAATTCTAAAAATCCTTCTTACAGCAACATGAACTTGAGCTTCAACCTCAAACTGTCTACCATGGACCTCACCTCATTCCTAAGACATCCGTAAAGGGGGCATGCATAAGCGCACCAGCATGCCTACCATCCCTGTCTTACTGTCCCCATTTATTTGTATTGACTTCCTTTGTTTATATTCATGTTCATACCTATACTTGTTCATACCTCTATTCATGTTCATAACTATACTTGTTATCTTATGTTTGACAAAATAAATAAATGAATACTTGTTCCAGTGTTAGTTTTTATTTGACAAATCCTCAAATATTGCTTGTCTTGACTCTAGCTGTCAGGGAAGTAGCTTACAGACATCTTTAGCTCTTCTTGGTTTAAAGTAATGTTTTCATCTTCTTGCAACGTATGTCTTCGGTGTACATGATTTAGCCTATTTCCTGCAAGATGTAACTGATGATGCCAAAATATGCCAGGTTTCCTTTGGTTACTTTAGGCACACACTATCACACCTGATTGTCGGGTTACTATATCTTTACTTATAGGTACTGATCCTCTATGGCCATTGTAGACTAGGCTGCAGGAAAGACTCAATACGTAGCTTTAGCAGAAACATGTCTGGTGCTTTCTAAAGTATTATGGCCTTATGTGAGCTTCACATATACACAGATTTTGCATTGTTTTGAACATTCATCAACATAATTGAGTGTGTTTTGAAATAGTGTTAGGATTTGTTAAGATGTTGAGACTCTGGAAAGAGTGCTGAGAAAAGTGACAAAAACAATTAAGGGGCAGGAGGCAAAAACATACAAAGAATGGTTATGGGAATTGTGTATGTCTAATCTAATGAAAAGAAGGAGTAGCGATGACATGGTAGCACTGTTCCTTTATGTGAGGGGCTCATACAAAGAAGAGGGAGTCAATCTATTATCCAAAGTACCTGAGGGTAGGACAAGAAACAATGGATGGAAACTAATCAAGGAGAAAGGCAACCTAGAACTAAGGAGAAATTTCCTGACAGTTAGAACAATTAATCAGTGGAACAACTTGCCTCCAGAAGTTGTGAATGCTCCAATTGTCAGGGTTCCACACAACATTAACAATGCAATCAGAACTCCAAAGAGACAAAAGTGCTTAGAATAAGACTTTATTGAAGACATTGTATTGGCATGGCTGGAGAAATCCTGAATCTAAAAGTCCCAGGCTTTCTCACCCAAGTGAACCGAAAATTCCTTCCCATTAATTATCACATTTTAGCTGCTCACCAAGACGACACCAAAGTTAATCTGCTGAAACCTATTCTCTTCTATTCTATTCTATTCTATTCTATTCTATTCTATT
>JAEANM010014477.1:0-13985 GCA_017656035.1 Myanophis thanlyinensis
CACAAACACACACACACAAACACACATATTCTGATTCTCCAGACAGCTCTCTGGGTCTTGCGGGCACTTCTTCCAGCCTTTGTGCTGGATGCACCTCGTTCGCTCAGGGAGATGCACAACCTGCTCCAACAGCAGCAGCGGAGAGAAACAGCCAAGTTGGGCCAGTGTCTCGGGGCGGAGAGGAAGTCCTGCGTCTCCTGCTCTGGAATATGGAGTGAGTCTCCATCGCCCCCCCCCCCGCATTTACCTTCTCAGGTTGGGTGAGGAGTGACTGGGAGAGGAGGGTGAGGGGCAGGGCAGCCGACAGAGCCACAGCAGGGGAAAGAAAGAGGCATGGGTTGCCAATATTCATTGCTTCGGCCCATCTTCACCCTTTCCCCCCCGCAACAGCACCATGAGCAGGAGCTGCAGAGGTGGCTTTCTTTCTTCACGCAGCTCGTGTACATTTTAAAAAGTTTTCCTGCCTTTCAGCTGCTCACCCAGGAGCAATCCCACTTGCCAAAGTGTAGCAGAAGGCAGGAAAATTTTTTAAAATGAACACAAGCTGTGGCGGTGGCTTACTTTCTTCGTGCAATCTACCCACACGACCTTTGCGATCAACAAGTAGATCGTGATCAACGTATTGGACACCCCCTGGTCTAGACCATGGGAGTCCAACCTTTTGGCTTACCTGGGCTCCACTCAGTGAACAGAAATTGTCTTGGGCCACATATAAAATATATAATATAGTTTTATAATATAAAATAATATAATAATGCTAAAAATTATGATTTCTGAAGCTATATTACTAGCTGTCCAGGGGCCACATGCAATCAGTGGCAATGGGTTAGACATACCTGGTCAAGACAGACCAATCTGATACAACCTGGATTGACTACTGGAAAACTTGCAACTCATTGCACACACTCACACACATGGATCTGTGAACACCTAGCACAATGCAAAGGCAATAGGTCACTAAGGACCTTCCTCAAGAATGCGGTGGGAAAAATTTCCCAAGATGGCGCCGGTGAGATAGGCAGCCGTCGTGACTGCTCTGACCCTCTTTTTATTTTAGTTTTTTTTCTAACCGAATTTAATTATAATTTAATCATAATTTAAGTAACTTTTAAACAACTCTTAAGCAACACCTAAGCAACTGCTAAGCAACCATTAAGCAATCTGAACTGGCTGAGGTGTGGCCTGTGAGGAGAATGAAGGACAGAACTAGAGAAGATGGTGCTGGGACGACAGGCTCAGGAGACCAGGGCAGGCTGGAGGGCAGAGAGGAGGCCTTGAGGAGGAGGAGGAGGCCTTGAGAAGCCGCTGAGATGCTGAGGTGGAGGACCCAAGGGATTGTTGTAGCGGAGGCTGTGAGAGACGTTGAGGCAAAGGTAGTAGCCTCAGAAACAGCTGAGGACTGAGAGGGCCGAGACCTTCCAAGGCAAAGGCAGTAGCCTCAAAAAACAGCAGAGAGGGCCAAGATCTGCCATGGAGATGATGGCGCCAGATGGACACTGGTCATAACAGCAGACATTGTGTTTCGTCTCTGTCCCTTCTCCTTCTCTCACTACTTATGTTCACTTCCCTCTTGCTGCTCCCTATCCCTATCCTTATCCCAATCCTCCCTGCAGACTATTCCTCTTGCTTTCCTCGATTTTGTAGTCACATAAACATTTCACTGCATGTCATATATGTGTCATGTATGTGACAAATAAAACTTGAACTTGAACTTGAATGTAATTTAACAACATTGGGATTCAACACAAGACAGCTCACACAAGTGGTCATCAAGTGCCGCATATACCACATATATCACTATCCCCACTACTATTCTTAAACCCACTCAGCCAGATAATCACAAGGACTGGACATGGATACAAATTCAAGAGTAGAACTCCATCAGCCTACATGAATGACATCAAAATGTAGGCTAAGAATGAATGAAATATCACTGATCCACCTGACTGTGGCCTATAGTGACCATATTGAGATGTCATTCAAACTGGAAAAGAGGAAGAGGAGGTAGTTAAGCTACCAGCAGATTACATAGCAGAATTACAAACCAGCTACATAGCTTAGTATCTGTCAGACCTAAACCTAACGATGTCACAGCAAAATCCAATCAAGTTCAATCCTTTATTTGCTAATACCTAATGGATAAATTTTGCCAAACTAAAACTATAAGCTTTGAACCTACTAGGTATATCCTGAGAGATTCTAGGATATGACTACCCTGAACCTCTTTCCCCCTCCTCCATCCATTTTGGGATTGCGCAATCGCTTAATCTGAACCTCTCTCACAGAAAGCTCTGTGTTGCCAAAATTCCAATCCATTAATTCTCCAGGTGTTCATTTCATCACAGTATCTCAGTCACATGGGAGCCATGAGGAGGCAGCAAGGAAAACAGCAACATCCAAATACTACCAAAGGACAATACAAGTCCCAAAGTGTCAGCTCAATGGAAGAACAAGATCCATGCTATTAACATTGATGCCATGCCAATCATCATATACCCTGCTCATACAGTGAGCTGGTTAAAGAAGGAAATGTAAGCTGCTGATGTGAAGAGTTTCCAACTCTTCACATCAGCAGCTTACATTTCCTTCTTTAATGTTTTCACTCCAAGTCCAACACCTAGAGACTTTACGCCAGCTGAAAGAGGGCACACATGGCCTAGTGAGTGTCAAAGCCACTGTCTTGGATGAAACAAAGAGCATCCAGGAGTAGAATCATAGAATCATTGAGTTGGGAGGGAGTGTAGAGTTTTTCTAGTCAACCCCCTTGCCCAAGGCAGGAATTTTTATTCCATCCCAGATAGGTGATTGTCTGCTTTTCTTGAAAACCTCTCCCTTTGAAGCGCTCACAACTCTGGGAATATAACAGCAAGAAAGCACTCAAACACACACTAGACAGGATTCATGTTACAAATAGGTCTCAGTCCAAGATATAGCAGCAGGGTGTAGAAGCAGAAAGAACCAAGTAGCTGACATTAAATGGCACAACCAAATAGTTGGCATAGAATATAGGAACATCTGCATATATGTGTTTCTTTGAAAATAAGACCCACACTGAAAATAAGCCCCAGCCTGATTTTTAGGTAGGCCTAATATAAGCCCTACCCCAAAAATAAACCTGGGGGATGGACGTGGCCAGTACAAGAGATAATGAGCATTAGGGGAGGGCGATGGTGTCAGGCAGCAGCTGCAGCCCACCAGCCCCTTGGTACAGTGCAGATAAGTCTGAGCACAGAGCCATAGGTTGGGAGGAGACGTGCTGCACAACTAACTGCGTGGCTCACGGGAAGCTTGTGTAGAGGCATTGGTAGCAAGTGGAGGCAGGGGCATGGGGGTGGGGGAGGCAGGCGATCCTGATGTCCCATTTGAGTGATTGTCCGGCGCACCCACAGGCAAGCTGAGAGACAGTGGGTCGGAATGTGTGCTGCATTGGATTGCCTAATTTCAAAGCGTTCCATTTACAAGCAGATGAAGCTTCATCTCCCTCTGGGCAAAAAGTGCACAGCAGAGCTCCCGTAAATCTAAGTTTTTATCTTAAAGACAAGATTTCTATGTAATAGATTTGGAAATTCAAAAGGGGAAAAAACTTCCTATTGACAAGGATAATCATAATAATCATGTTATGAAGAAGAAAAGATGATTGTAGGAGCAAAGAGGACTATTAGAAACCAACAAATGTAGTTGCAATCGTGAGTTTCATACTTGTCAATAGTTTTTTTTTCCAAGAAATCACTGTATTTCACTTTTTAAAACCTACTAGGACTTTCCTTATTGAGCCAAATAGATAAACTGGCTAGAACTGCTAATTTAGCCAGTCTATTTCTCTACTTGACTGAGTGAAAAGAGCCAAACTATTTAAAATTTCTTTTTCTCCTGGTATCTGTGCTTCACTTTCCACAATCCCACATTGGTTTTCCAGACTACAATGTGTGCACAATTATTGGTATTTGTGAATATTTGGACCATATCATTTTAATGCATATTTTCTACCTCCAAGCTGTATAGACTTGAAACTTAGTGCATATAAGCATATCAGCTGATGTGTATTTGTGTAATGAGGGAGGGTGTGGCCTAAGAAGATCTACACTATATATGAAGGTATGCATAATTATTAGGCAGCTTCTTTTCCTCAGGCAAATGGGACAAAAAAAAAAAGATTAAACTGATTCTGAAAAGTCAAAAACTGTAAAAAAAATCTTTTACAACCATCAAACATTTTGTTGCAAATAGTCAACAGAGTTGCAAGAAACGTGTTGAGAAAAAAAGACACACATTAACTGCCAAAGATTTGAGAAGAATCAAACATGAAGCTACCAGGAACCCATTATCTTCCAGTGCTGTCATATTCCAGAAATGCAACCTACCTGGAGTGCCCAGAAGTACAAGATGTTGAGTGCTCAGAGACTTGGCCAAGGTAAGGAAGGCTGAAACCCAACCACTAATGAACAATACAGATAGGTTGAAACAGCAAGATTAGGCCAAGAAATATCTGAAGACAGATTTTTCAAGGGTTTTATGGACTGATGAGATGAAGTGACTCTTGATGGACCAGATGGATGGACCTGTGGCTGGATCAGTAACAGGTCCAGAGCTCCACTTTGACTCAGATGCCAGCAAGGTGGAGATGGGGTACTGGTATGGGCTAGTATTATTAAAATATGAGCTAGTTGGACATTTTCGGGTTGAAGGTGGACTCAAAATCAACTCCCAAACCTACTGCCAGTTTTTAGAAGACACTTTCTTCAAGCAATGGTACAGGAAAAAGTCAGCGTCTTTCAAGAAGACTGTCATTTTTATGCAGGACAATGCTCCATCACACTCATCGAAGTATTCCATTGCGTGGCTAGCCAATAAAGGCCTTAAAGATGAAAAGATAATGACATGACCCCATTCCTCAGCTGATCTAAACTCTATTGAGAACTTGTGAGCTCTTTTTAAACTAGAGATTTACAGTGAAGGAGAACAGTGTACCTCTGAACAGTGTCTGGGAAGCTGTGGTTGCTGCTGCACAAAAAGTTGATCGTCAACAGATCAAGAAACTGACAGACTCCATAAATGGTAGGCTTATGACTGTTATTGAAAAGAAGGGTGGCTATATTGGTCACTGATTTTTTTTTTTTTTGAAATGTCAGAAATGTTTATTTGTACATTTTGAATTGTTTATGTATTATTCTCACTTGCATAATTGCATACTAATTCTGCACATTAATAGTTGCCCAATAATTGCGCAATAGTTGCCCAATAATAGATATTCTCCTAAGAAAGTCAAAACCTCATTTTTACTTTCTTAAATATTCAGGTTTAAGATTTATTAACATTTTGGATTGACTGAGAATATTGTAGTTGTTCAATAATAAAATTAATCTTCCAAAATACAACTTGCCTAATAATTGTGCACACAGTATATATCTACAAATTCTTCAGCTATGAATGATATTATGCTTTTATGCCTTAAGTTGTGTTTGAAATTAAAAATAATAAAATCTATAGTTTAACCCAATTTATTCTGTAACAAATCTACTTAGGGTATGAATTATTTCAAAAAGTGACACACAATTTGAAGTGTTTTTCTTCTGCAGAAGGAAAGATATGAAATGAACCTAAATCTGTATTTTCTGTATAAAATCTTGTCAAGTACATATTTTTGTACTTATTTTTGAGCGGTTCACAAATTATTCTCTCCCCCCACCCCAAAATGGGAAAAACAACTCAATATTCTTTTTTGGTTTATGATATAATGTGCAAGTAACTTAAACATCTGCATTTTTTCCCCAAAATCTCCAAAGATGAAAAAAGTCTTTGCATCTTGCTTTAATAAAGATTAGCCATCATTAAATGGTAAACTAATTTTTTTTATTTAATTGTATTTATAATCTGCCCCAAGATTATAGGAATCTAGACAGTGTATAATAGCAAATACCACAACAATAAAAATATCACAATGAAAGTTCTATCAAAATAAATGGAATCATGAAAGCATTATACAAAACTAATATTCCTAATAACTTACCATGTATGGCTTCCTAATAAATTTTCTGAAAGGCTGACTTGGGAATCTTGGTGATTTCTGGTATTTGTATGTTTGGGCATTCCGAAATTTTACAAAGTTACTATTCTGCGCATGCCTAAACAACAAAATATTTCAGTGTTTATCAATTTAAATAAATTTATTTAAATTGGCACAGTAATATAAAATTTAAATCAAACATAATCTATGAAAACTTTGATAAATTCAACAGTCATCTGATATGTCTAATAAACATGCTAATCATAAAGTATTCTTGCTCGTGCAATATTCCATATATTAAGACTAAATACATTATTAATTGCGGATTATCAAGTACTGTTTAAATATTTGTGCAAAGGACTACACTAACATTTGTTCTCTTCTGAAATTTCAGGTAACAGAGTTCAATGTAACACTCTAAAATAATCTGTTTTAGAAGATTAGTATTTTCTAGTTATTCTATATCTATCAAATTATTACTGCTTATTAAGACATCATAGTATATCATTATCCATCTGAAATTAATCCAATCATTTTTAGACCAATTCTGACAAGTCCATTACACCATTACATGTTCAAGTCTGAACCAAACATTCCATAAATATAATTTGTTAGTGATTCAAAGATACAATATAGTTATTCAAATATAACATAAATGTTAAAACTCCTATCAAAATGTCAAGTTAAACAAGAAATGTTTTGGGATGATCTAGTAATTTGGAAAGGAACTGAAATAGGGAGGCAGCCACCAGCAATCTTTTTCTATGGCCTCATAGATAAGTTAAATGGATATAAATTCAAGAGTTTGGGCAATTCATCGTGTAAAAATATTTTTAACACATTTAAAGTATCAATTTTAATGACAGCCTCTTTAACATATTAAAAATAATTTTGTTCAGTATTTGTGAATAAAAATGTAAGACAATCAATATGGTAATTATCTTAAATTTACTGGATAAAATGAAATAAAACTAAATTCCAGGAAACCGATGAATGATAAAATTGCCTGCATTCTGGTAGCATGTCATGGCAAATATTTACAGTGAAAAATATAAAGCATTGGAGGCCAATGTCAAAATTCAGGTGCAATAGCAAATCATAAGACTACTTAACAAAGTAATAACTAATAATTCTGAAAAACGGTAGTTCTGGCTGTGCTTGACAAATAATACAATATCTGCCAAACAGGCATGGAATGATTGTATTCCTTCTAGTATTATTTTATACAAGGATAGCCAGAATCCAAAAATTTAAAATTAGATGGCTTGGTTCTGGAAACTCCGAATCTGTAACAAATGTATTTAAATAGTGAATGCTCTGGCCTGAGTGTAGGTGACAAATATATTTTATAGAGAGCCAAGGATCACTCATAGTCTAGCAAAGAACCAGAGTTTCATCACCCAGGACAGCTTTGCCAGATAGCACTTTGCTAATATTATGGCTATAATTTCAAGCTATATTTTCTGATAGTGTTGTGTAGGGGTACAGCTATTTGGAATGTTCATGTTTTGGAGGCTATATTGTGGAAATAATTTTACACTAATTCAACTGGCTTATAAAATTCAACTATGGAATAAAAATAATGGATGGCAAATTATGTGTCTGAAAGATGATAGCAATGCAATAAAGCCAAAAGCTAAGAGATACACATATATGAAACATACTTGCCAAGGGTATTTGAATGACTGGTTAGCATTTTTCATGATATAGGGATATAGTTAGAGGGTCCCCCAGAATTATGTCTAGCTGATGCTTTTTAACATATTTATAAATTGTCTGGATTCAGACATGACAAGTAGGATAGCCAAGTTTGCTGATGACCCTAAACTGTGAAGAATCATTGAAACAATAAAGGACTTGAAAGGATCCAAAGGATCTCTGCACATTAGAGAAATGGGTGTCAAAGTGCAGGATATAATTCAATGTAAAGTTATGCACACTTGTGCAAAAAATTCAAAGTAATATAAATAAATGAGATTAGTTGTAACAATGACTATAGGTAGTCTTTGACTTATGACTATCTGTTGAACTACCATTCAAAGTTACAATGTTGCTCAGGGAAAGGACTTATGTCCAGTTCTTAAAGTTATTGCTACTGTATCACTCCTGTGGTTGCATGATTGCAATTTGGGACTTGGCAATCTATTTGCTCTTATGACTAGTTGTCAAGTGCCCTTCAATCATGTGATTTCTTTTTGCAATTTTCCTTGCCAGCTTCTCCAGAAAGACAATGGAGAAGCCAGCAGGGAAGTCACAAACCACTGCTGCCTTCTGAGAACTTTCTCTCATCTCTGGCAGCTAGCTGAAAAAGCTGCATTCCAAAATCCAAGTAGAATCTTCAACCATGGAGGATTTTCAATCTCAGGATGGAAAGACTTGAAAACCTCTAGACTCTGGAGCTGCAAATCCAAACAGTTCCAATGCCCTCACACACTCTCTGCAACACATCCAGCCACACCTCTGCTTTCTCCCCCAGCCAGTATGGCCTGAGGTCTGCAATGTCCTGCCAGCTTCCCCACTGACCTGATTGTGGGAAGCTAGCATGAAGTTGCCTCACCTAAGTCCAGAGCATTCACTTATCAACTGCCTGGATTGCCATTGCTAAGCAAAGCGGTCATGCTTTACGAGAACATCACTTAGCAACCAAAATTTTGGTCTCAATTGTGGTCACAAAGGACTACCTGTAACCAGGAAACAGACCTTTGGTGTAATGGTAAACAGCTCATTGAAGGTGTTGAACATCTGCTATAAAACAGACCAACAGCATTTTAGGGAAAATAAGGAGTATTGAAAGTTGAAATGCCAATATCATAATGCCTTTATATAAACCAATGGTGCAGTTTTTGTGTGAAGTTTTGGTCATTACACCCCAAAGAGGATACAATGGAGCTAGAGAAGTTTCAGAAGAGGGAAACTAAAATTTGTTAACTATAAATGTGATAAATAAATAAATAGAAATTTACAACTCTTTCATCTGAACTAAAGTGTACTACAAATTAGCACAAATTTTTGTTTTGATAAATGAAAGGAAAATGTTTAGATGACTATAAGACAATATCCTATCTCAGTTGCTTGCATTCCACTCTTATATGGCTGAAATAAAACTATCTCCTGAAAAGTGGAAGCAAAAATGTCTAATGAAAAATGGACTAGTTTTGAAGAGCAGAAAATGTTTTTTACAGAGGAATAGGAGTATCAAAAATAAATGGGCATTGTCTTTGAAAAAAGCCTAAAACGGAACAACATGATGAGTTCTACTCTGTGACCACTATTTCAAAGGGATCATGCCACCAAAATAAAAAAAAAATAATTTGACTATGCCGGTGGGAAACAACTATTTCAAACCAGATATGAAAGAACAGAATGAGTACATAATTTTGTACACCAATAATCTGAATGCATTTTCTTCCTAATTTCCAGTATAGCACATCAGATATTTTACAACCAAACTAGTTCATTTGTTATCCATAGTCCAAACTATATCATCCTACTATAATTTATTATAGTAAGGGTATTGGTAATGAAAAGAATAGTAAAAAGCTGATACTGATCAAAATTAATTTAAAACTATCTTCTAGCAATAGGACAGAAACCAAAAGAATACTATGAATTCTTATATGGATTATGATACTTCACTAAAAACTGCAAAGGGAAAAGAAAAAGTTACTCATACCATAACTTCAAGATACACATCATGAAGATAGCATTAGAATGTAATAGTATGGCTTTTGTATTTTAACTCCAATTATTATTTTTCTTGAGAATATCTACCTTTGTGGTATATTAATGTAAAATATATTTTCATCTTCATTCTCCAGTCTCTGTTTTCTTCGCCTCTCAATGTCATGTCTTAAATCATTTGGGTCCTCTAGAACTCTCACAACATTCTAAAAATAAAATAAATGGATTACTGAATTAATTTTTTTATTTTTATTCTCACCTTTTAGTATAAGACCAATATTATAATAAAATAAAGCAAAATGTGTTACATTTCACAGAAATGAATATTTATTTATTCAATTTTTATAGTCACCCATCTCAATCAATTAACTCTGAGTAGTGAACAATACAACATTTAAAACTATAAAAACACAAAAACAAGAATTATCATAATAATTACACTGAAATTAACAATGCAACCAGGTAATGGGGCCCCTAACAGGACTCCATTACAAATTATACATTAGAGTTCCTGCAGTAAAATATTCTCATTCAACTATTAAAATCAATTTGGTGAACTTGAAATTCTTAGCCAAATCTACCTGGCATGTTTGAAAAAAGAATTACATACATGCTTTTCAGCTCTTTGGGAGGCAATCGGAATAAGAAATGCAGTTCAATAAAAAATAAAGTTACAGCATTGTTTCATATATGCTGAACAAATAAACATATTATGGAATCATTAAAATAAGACACTTTATCCTGTTGCTGAAAATATGTTTTTTCATTAGGAGATAAAATATACATACTTGTCCAGACTCACACGAAATAGCTCGTCTGTTCTGAAGTTCTGCCAGAGACATATCGATCCTCCTAATATAATGACCAAGCAAATTAGTATCAATGCTATATGGAAAAAATTAACTACAACAGATACTAAATTACACAAAATATACTTAAATAATGCAACTTGCTGTGGGTCTACTTTAATTTTTTTAAATCTCAGGGTCCATGTTGGTCATGGTGCAGGAATGCATTTAGACCATTCTGACCATGAACAGAAAGTACAGGATATAACTAAATTATAGAAATAATTAGGAAAAGCCAGAAAATGAGCCAAGAAATCTTCATAGTGGAAAAGACAGATACTACATGCTGGATATATCTTAAATTTGCAGAATTATTTGCTGTTTAATCAACCATTATGGAATGAATAAATTTATCTTACCTGTGAATCTCTGGATCCAAATGTCTTTTAACTTCATTTGGCCCTGATACATCTTGTATTTTTGAGAAGCGCTCATTTAAAGTTAGGTCAGAAGATTTAAAATAATTTGCTGTGAAGACATGAAGAAAAAAAGCTAATTCTACAAGCAACAATATCATCATTAGCAAATGAAATCTCCATCCTGAAGCCATATATTCCTTAATAAATGTGTAATGGTAGCGTACAGCATACTTGCATTATATTTCAATATAGCCTTCAAAATCTACTCAATAATCCTTTCATTTTAAGGGGCCCATATAACTTTTACTGTTTAGGCAACCAAGTGCAGAAAGATCAAACTGATATACACTTCAGTTAAAATTATCTCAAATTAAAATTGTGTGTGTGTGTATGCTACTTCTGTGCCCATTAGTACTCCGCTGTGGTTTTTTAAGTATTAATTTGATCTATATATGCATGTACAAAGCCATCATATCTGAACTTCAATTGTTAAAAAAAAATCCCACTACCTCTAATTTAAAAAGTGAAATAGTCTTTTTTGAATTTTTTGGTAGTAATCTCATACTAATTTATGCAACAACTGCAACATTTCACATGTCTTGGATTACCTTGATTAATGACATACAAACTATTTTGACAAAGAAAACTAGACAAAAACTAGACAGCGATGATACCAAAAAAAGAGGATGTTTTTAACTTTCTGTAACCACCTTTAACTTGGTGGATAATTGTGATGATTTCCTGAGCAAATTCTTTTGATGGATTTCGTTCTACCTTCTGTGTCACAGATTTTATATGTTCAAATACAGGATGAAAACTTTCAGGTTTTTTACCAACAGCTACTAGGTCACATGATGTCTGCCTCTCCGTGATATGACCAGAAGCTCCCCTAGAATAAATTTAGGAAAGTTTAGAAAACATTGTTAAAATAACATTCAATGTATTCAAATAAAAAAGCAATAGAGATTTAAAAAAGGAAAATGAAAACTAATCCACACACAAAGATGGAGACAGGAATATTAATGATTTATCTACACATGTAATATTCATATTTAGAACATTTCACTGTTCTTATTGTACTCATGCTTAACTCCATACACAAAATGCAGTTTTTGCATCCTCATACACATTGCAAAGACATGAAAGTCTTTGTGGAGCAGAAATACAGTTGCTTTGTCTTTTTCCACATACACAGCATATATGTGAGATAGTGATACAGTGAGTCTGCAGCTTAGCTATAAAAATGCTATTTTGTTTTTTATAACATCATTAAACAGCCAATCACATCTGTGTATTTGTGACACCTAATCCTACTTTTAACTCACATCAAATAGCAGATGATCATAACTCTAAGAGCCATCTAATCTTTTATATACGGCAGAAATCACCTTGTTTCATTTTGCCTCAATCATGTAAGATGTTAGCCTGCCCACAACTTGAATTTCTAGATAGAAATGATCCTTGGCTCCATTTGGTGAGAAAGATACAGTTTTATTAGAGAGCAAATGTACTGTAGCACTGCATAGCCAGAACTGAGAATCACACTCCAAAATCCCTGAGTTCTTCTCACCCCTCCCTTTACTGTCTCTCACTGCCCACTTTAATGTAACCAATCAAGTTCATACAAGATGCTTTCATAAGGTCAATTCAAATGCAGATTGGTATGCAACTCCCTCATTCTTCCAGCTTGATAACCTTGAAGCAGCTTCTAGGTAAAATAGTTTCTACTTTCTGTTTCCTAAGCATTTCCCACCTCCCTCCCCAAAGTTCATGACAATCTATCACTAAACAGCGAAGGTGGCACCTGACACATGATTCTTCTTGTACTGCATTGGCATTTTCCTATATTTTCTTCAGAGACACAAGACCACAGTATAACACTTACAAGTCTTATAAGTCTTTCATTATTTGGGTTCTGTTATGCTTTTAAAAACATGCTACAGAAAGTTTTATTTTCACTTATACAGCAAATCTAGAAAATAATGCATTATAAAACATACAGTGAACTTTCAAATCAGCAAAATGCTGAACATTGTTTGCTAACCATTTACATATTTTTGCAAAGAAAAAACATGGATGTAACAAATCTTAACTCAATTTAAGAGTGTACTTTCTGTATGGTAAAAATCCATGACAATTATTACATGGCTACAAAAACTATCAGCTTCCTCTTCCAGATAACTGCCTTTCAATTGTTTCTCAATTGCTAGCTCTAGCATCAACAGGAAGAGAGGGAAAAAAACTTTTTCTCAGATATCATGGAGAAATAAATAAAGGAAAGGACTGGTAAAGGGATGATATTTAAACCATACTTCAGGCAGTAATTTTGATTTGGCCAGCTGTTCTGCAGAAGCATTTGTGGGCAGCAAAAGCTGGGGACAGATACAAAAAATAATTGCAGCTCCTTTAGACATTGGCTGTACTGCAATCTTATACTAAAGAAGAAAATGTTATTGTCAATGTTGCGACTGATGCTCTAATGAAAGCAGGAGCCTCAAACCATTTACCAAGAAAAATCCAGTTGTTTATTAGGAGCACCATGTCAGCATGAACTAAGTGAAGCCAGCTTTGACTTCACCTAGTTCTCCCCTTGCCTCTGACCCTCTTGCCCTCTTCTCCAAGGTGTGTCATCAGTCACATTCCCCAACAAAACTATTTTGCGGGGTTGTAGAAATCATTCCCTCCATCCATTGTGGGTTTCCATGGAGATGGCCTTGATTTCTGGCAGCTAGGATGTGTTTTGTTTTGACTGAGGTGTAAATTCCTCAATGCAGCTGTGAGGCACAACTTCCGATTCCCGCCTATGGCAACTCGGAAGCAGATCATGAAAGCTTCGCAAGTTGACATTCAACTCCCCTCACTTCCGGAAGGCAGCCTGTGCAAAGCAAAAATAATTTGAGTATAGGTGTATCTTTTAAGGGTGTGATTCCACTACCTTGGTTGGGTTCTTTGCATGGAATCTGGCTACGAGGCAATCAGATTGGATGATTCTGCTTTTTATTTATTTATTTATTAATTATTAAATTTATATACCGCCCCCTCTCCCTAGGGACTCGAGGCGGTTTACAGCAGATAAAAAATACATAGAGAATA
>JAEANM010014478.1:0-13984 GCA_017656035.1 Myanophis thanlyinensis
TTTCTTTCCATATCGCTGCTTGGCCTCTTTCACCACTTTCCTCACTTTATATGATGCAGCTTTATATTGGTCCATGTTGCCTGACACAAGTCCCGCATTATAGGCAGCAGTGCGGGATTTCAGGGCATCACGGATGGTCTTATCTACCCACCTGTAGCTACCTCTCAGCTGTGGTCTTTAAGCAGAATCCCCGGCTATAGGATGTAGAACCTTTCTATGTTGGCTGGTTGTTGGTATACATCAATAAAAAGTCAGATCAACAGACTTATTAAGATAATCCAATTTAAGTCCTTACACATTGTGTAAGGTAATTAAAGATACCAAAGACATCATGCATTCTGACAAAGGTGACGCAACTCCAGCCAAAACACATACATCAGTTTCTGAATGTTATCTTAACTTCCTATTAATATTGCGTAACATTTAGTAGGGATAGCAAAATGAGAAATACCCTGATGGAAAAGTAACTGCCTCTAAAACATTGGGGGGTGGGGGAGGGAGGTGAGAAGAGATTTTGTGGGTGAGGGCCGTGATAGATCAGTCAAGTGCAAGAAAGCAGTCATAAAAACGGTGCCAGCAGCTATACTATGGGTCAAAAGTAGGCATAGAGGAACAGCAGCAGGAAAACGGCTGCAGCAATGGGGAGGGAAAGGAAGCTGAACATGCCAGCCAGCAGGTAAGGAAGAGCCCCTCCCCCCAAGCGAGTGTTGAATCAAAATGAAAAAAGAGAAACTATTATTCACAAATGGGCAGACCCTGCCTGGGGCGTCATCCATGAGTATTCCAAGGTTATACCTACAGCACAGAGAAAATAGAAGGGGCTCCTGGTGCAGAAATGAAACATTTTTTCAATTCGGATAGGTCAAAATCTTCATGTTCTATTACAGAGAGAGGGTACCTTGCTGTTGTGTTGTGTTGTGTTGTGTTGTGTTGTGTTGTGTTGTGTTGTGTTGTGCTGGGTGTTTGGCTTTGCATTTGGCTGTCAGCAGCTTCATTTGTCGTTCCAGGAGGAATATGAAGACTCCAGTGGGAATGTGGTCAACAAGAAAACCTATGAAGATCTCAAACGCCAAGGCCTGCTGTAAACAGGGACACCCACCCACCCTGGACTGCTCCCAAAACCACTCATCTTCCCTTCTTTCCCTTTTGATGACGAGTGCTTGTGGGCAGGCACTCCAGAGATGCTCCTAGTCAACAGAATGGATTCTGTAACATCTTTGCTTTATGTGGAACTGATCTATAGAAATAAACTACTTTTAAAGGCAGGAGGAATGAGCATCTGGTGTGGTGGTGTAGCCTTGCTTGATGGAGACTTTCTCCCAATTTCTGTCATTCAATGATCCATCCTTGATCCTCGGCCTCTGAAGGCACACACCGTTCAAACCCAAGTTAGTTTCCTCTGCAGGAACCCTGGAAGGAAAGTTCCTTTATATTAAGTAAGAACACAGGAGTCCCATCCTTATGTTCATAGCTGAGTGGCTGCCTCAGGCCCTTCTGTATCCCTTACTTCTCTTTGCAGCCATTATTTCTGAATAGTCAGTCCCTCATTTCCATTTGCTCAAGAGCCGAGAAAATCAAGCATTGGCGTAGGGGACAACCTTGTTGGAGAAGAGCCAGCGAGGTTTTGATGAAAGGCTGCCCTGTAGATCCTTTCCCAGATCATTAGTAGAAAAGCAGGATTCTCTTGGCAGATTCCATAGAAGTTAGGAGGTGAGCCTTCAGAACAGTTGGAAATGGGGCTAAAAGCAAGCTTCTGCCCTTCCAGTGTATAATTTGGGGAGGCTACCCAGTACCTGCTACCATTAGTTAAGCCTGCGCCAATCTGCCAGTGAGCAGTGTTTTTCCTTTGTTGACATCTAAGCTGCTCCTCTGAGCCCCCTGGGAATAGAAAGAGTGGCTCATTAAGTCTAATTGGGGCAGGTTTGTTGCTGTAATTGTCCCAGGAAGCTGAGGCGGAGGCTTAACCAAAAGCAAGCCACAGAGATGGAGACTTTTCTGAGAGGGTAACTCTTGCTTCTCTTCCAGAAGCTACCGGGCTAAGATAGAGCAGACTAGCAGAGCCTGTTATTTGGATCCCCTTAGGTGGGGGCAGGGAGCAGCAGCTTGTACACAAGGATTGCTTCCATTGTATGTGGGAAGATCTTGGGTGGCTCAGGCTGATCTGGAGCAGAACAGTTGATCAGAGAGATCAAGTGACTGCTTTCTGCCCCTAACCATCATTCATCCTGGATCTTAGTCTCTGAAAAATGGTCTTCACTGGGATACATGTTCTGTGAGATTGCCAGGAAGCAGGTATTCCCAGACCAAAGAGCAGATCAAGCCATGGGATGCCGGTGGCCTTTTCTTGGCTTTCAGAAAAAAGAGAAGAGTTTCACCCTTGGAATCAAGGAAGGAACATTGTTTGGTATAATTTCCTGTAGGAAAAGGATGCTGAGATGCTCCGGAGAAATAGCACTGCCAAGAAGGTGTCCCTCTCTTTCCAATCTAATTGCCATAAATCAGGTGGCAAACTAAGAGAACCATCATAGAAAGATTTGCCAGGCAGGCTTATCCCCTCACCTTGGATGAGCCACAATTGATCCACAGACAGGGAATATGTTGCCCAGAGCACCAGGGAGCTAGGTGCCTCTTCTCCCCCACCTTGGAGTGCTCTTGACTGGTTGGCTCCATCTCTACCTGGGCGGAGATGAGGGTTCTCAAGGGGACATTTCTTCTGCCAGTGCTGTAGGCAGAGAGCATTCAGACAGACATCAAGGCTGCCTGCAAGCGAGCAAGGTAAGTGAGCAGAGCAGGCGTGGGGTCCTGTGTGGAACAGCTTCCAGAAAAGTCAGTGGAGTGGTTGTGGACCTGTTACCAAGAGGTGGTGCATTGAATGTCCAAGATAGGGAGGCAGAAGTTGATCCAATAGCAAGCCAGAACCTACACACTCGATGCCGAAAGGAATTCCCAAGGAACCATAAGCCACAGCCTGGGAAGGAATGAGTTAGCCGAGAGACTGATCCTCTTTTTTGTGTGTTTGGATTATGCATGTCTGCAGATGAGCCAAAGATGGCTCACATGTGGCATCTGAGCTGCTGCTGAGCCATTTGTAGCCTGGAGCTCTAAGGGGACAGAGGCAAGTGACAGAATAGGCTGCTGTGTCTTCACCCATGGCCTATTTACTCCGGTGCAAATTATTGGCTCCAACTCATTCAGGGCAAGTTTTTCTGAGCTGCAGCATTGGGAAGGGTCTGGCAGACCTCAGCCTGGTTCCTGAGATATGCAGAGGGATAGCTCAGGGAGATGGGGATGAATTTGGAACTGGAAAAGGACCTGCTCAGTCAACCCAACCAGCTGGGCGTTGGCTGACACAAGGAAGCAAGGGGCAGCTTTCTGTTTTTGATGCCTTCCTGGGCATCCCTCGCTTCCCTCTAGGGCTGAACCAAACATGCGTTGCTGGGCCAACAACGCGTGTCATTAACCTGCAGCCCTGGGCCTTCGGGCTTGTCATTTTCCTGTCTCCCTGGCAGCCACAAGTCACTCTGGGGCCTGCCGGGCATCCTGGAAACGAGCCCAATCCTATCCTAGACCATGCAGTTTGCTGAAGAGATCGCACTTTAGCTACCTTCTGAGGGGCCGTGTCACCTCCAATCCCAACTTCTGAAAGAACAGTTGCCTTGGGGGGTTGCAGGCTGATGTAAATGATCTGCGAAGAGGCCGGAATGGTTGGGAGCAGAAATCTGGAGAGTGCGGGAATGCTGGCCTCAATAATGGAATAGGATCTTAAAATTGGGATTGATTGCAAACTGATCCAGCACAGTGACAGGACTGCAAAAATGCAATTCCAAGCCACATTTAGAGAAGTGTTTTTCCAAATCAAGGGATGATTCCAATTGAATTTTGAAAACATGCATTTTAAAAAACATTCAGAGACACCAGAACAGATTCAGAGAAGGGGCCAAAAGGAAAACTCGGTATGACCACTTACAAAGTGAGTTTGAAGGAGCCGGACATGTTGAGTGGCTTTAAGATTGAGTGGTGCGTGATACCATTTTTTCCAAGCAGCTGAATGGATATCAAGGTCCAGATTGACTTTCTATCATTCCAGAAATTGGAATTTATTTTATCAGATTTATATGGGAAGTTTAACTTCAAGCAGGCAAATTTTGACTGAATGGGCGTGGGGTGTGTGTGAGCCAATTAGCCTTTATGTGTTCAGACAGGAGCTAAAAGAGTCTTTGTTGGGGGGGGGCTTTGAGTCAGGCCCTGCACTGACCAAGGGATGACTCAGCCTTCAGAAATGACTTAGTCAGCAACTGCCCAATTAATGAGCCTCCTGGTGGAAGCCCCTTGTCCTGGATGGAGAACGTTGACTTTGGATCTCTCACCATATATTGGGGTGCCCAAAAGTTCTTAGTGGCAACACTGGAGACACCCTGGGTGGGGGACTTTTTGGAGGGCCTGCTATTTGACATGGACTCTCCCTGTTTCTTAGCCCTATGTGGGACACAAGGCTTATGGTAGCAAATGCAGACACAAGTCATTCCCTCTGAATAATAGATATTCATGCTAGTAAAAATAGTTCAGACAGCAAATAAATGGGAGGGAGAGAGGGACCAAGAGAAAGGGGAAGGAAGGAAGGAAGGAAGGACACAGAACAAGAGTTGGAGGGGATCTTGGAGGTCATTCCAAGCCCCGACTCAAGTAGGAGACGGTATGCCATTCCAGACTAGTGGCTCTCCGCTCTCTTCTTAAAAGCCTTCAGTGATGCAGCACTCACAGCTTGTGAAGGCAAGCCATTCCACTGTTTTATTGTTCTTACTGTCAGGAAATTTTTCTTTAGTTCAGGGTTGCTTCCCTCCTTGATTAGTTTCCATCCATTGTTTCCTGTCTTGCCTTCTGCTGCTTTGGAAAATAGGCTGACTCCCCTCGTCTTCATGACAGCCCTTCAAATATTCTTCTTTTCACTAGACTAGACATGCATAGACTATTCACATAGACTAGGCAGAAGCCCTTCTAAGACCTGGCTGAGAAGGCGGAACACTCTTTTCAGCAACAGACCTTAGGTGCAGCACCAGAGTGGGAGCACCAGCAATCAGGTTTTCCAGGTCAGGGAGATTGATCCTCCCTAAGACTTTGAAAATGCCAGCTCCAGACTCTCTTGCTGCTTGATGGATCAGGAATGTTAAGAGAGCTTGGTCAGGTCTGGCCACCAGCCACTGATGGGATGGGAGAAGTCAGGTAGCTGAACTGCTTGCTTGTTGACTGTCCCCAAGGAAGCTGAGGATACACAGTCATGACCCAACCATAATGGGGGCTCCTCTTTGACCCTGGTTGTGCAAGTTGCCTTGGCAAACAGGACTAGCAACCGGTTCCCCACTATGAGATGCACAGCTGTGGTGTGACTGTGGCAGGACAAGTGGGCACACTGCAGGGATCAGGATTTGGCAGCCAGTGAATTCAGCAGTCCAGCTGGGTGAGAGTCTTCCCATGGCTTTGCATGGTGATCATGTCTGCTTTTCCTCTGTAGCAAAAGAAACATACATCTCTGCAGAGACCACAGGGGCCTTCCTCCCCTCCATCTAGAGAAGCGAGTCCTGTGCTCCAGGATGATCCAGCCCAATTTCCGGATCCTTTCAGCCCAAGGTAAGAGGGTCCTTGGAGAAGATGAATTGGCCTGGCACCAATCAAAACTGAACCATGAAAACTGCCCTTCCACTTTATTTCCATTCTATTTCTACTTCTACTATACTGAATTTACGATGAAGTCTTTGCACCAGGGGATCCCAAAATATCCGCCTGGACTTTGAAAGAGAGGGCTTATGAACTGGGATCCTGTAGATTACTCTTCAAAGAACTGGAAATGTTCTCTGGTTCTCCCACCCTCCCACCACTGAAAGCCCACCTTCTCTGTTGCCTGCAGGTCTCCTCCTCCTCTGCAGTCTTTCCTACCTTGGCACCCAAGGTCCATATGCAGAAGCAGGTGAGATGGCTGGCTGTGAGAACCAAAGCAAAGAGCCAGGAGGCTCAGTGGGCAGTGGGGAAGAGGGACCATTAGGCCTTTCTACCACTATTTCCCTTGCCTCTCCAAAATACCCAACCTCGCTCCCCTTCTACCCCACAAGACCCCCATTGGCCCAGCTGCTTATCCCTCTTTCTCTGCTTTTTTTTCCAGAGCCAGATGCGATCTCTGGAGCAGCCATTTTCTCCAACCATTCCCTGAATGGGACAGGTGTGATACCTGTAAGGAAACTGGGCCACTGAGAAGAAGGGGAGAGCATTTTTTCCTTAGCTGGATAGAGAAATGGGGGCCCTTTGAGGAACAGAAAGGTTGGGGTGGGTGAAAGGAGGCAGCAGGGAAGAACCATGGGGAGGCTTGTGGGATGCCATGGAGGCATAGCTGGCCCCCCAGAATGGTGGCACAAGAAGGGGTTTGGCCGGTCATTGTATATCTCCAGGTCCTTCTTTTATGACAGCTCACTTGCCAGAGTTTCCAGTGTTCGGGGGAGAGATGCTATCAGGATGAGGCCCATAGCAACATTTCCCAGCTCTGCTACAATGCTTCACACTGCGAGGTAAGGGCTCCAGGGATGCCTAATGGGGGGGGGGGGGGAGAGAAGGGGTGCTCTTTCTTGAGCCCCAGCCTGGACTCCTCATGCTCTGTGTACCTCGCAGCTCTATCGTCTCAACAGCACCAGCTACACAGCCCGGTGCAGTAGTGATTGTGGAAGTGCCAACGCCACGGAGATGTGCCACCAGAGTGCTGGGCTGGGCCTGGAGCTCTGCTTTATGGAATGTTGCAACTCACCCAACTGCCTGAAGCTCAATGCCACGGCATATGGTAAGCTCCTCTTTGGGGGAGGGGGGGCTTTTCTCAGTGATGGGACAGCCCACCATGGGCTTTCTGCCACTGCCTGACCCCCTTTGCCAAAGGGTGCTCTGGCTTGATGGAACTGTTGGCAAGAGGCTTTCTTGGTATGGCTTTCCTCTCTCTCTCTCTCTCTTTGACCTCCTTGGAACAGGAGCTGCCTGCCCAGTAGTTCCAGTGCTTGTGTTGAGGGCCACCCTGTGGAGCTTCTTGGGGCAGCAAGGAGTCAAAAGTGTTCTCTCTTCCAGGTGACAGGGCACCCACCACCACCCCAGTTCCCACCACTACCATCACCACCACCACTGCACCACCTCGCAATGTAAGTGTTCCGTGGGAGTCCTCTTCGCAAACTCATTAGAGTCAGATCGGCTGCCACGTGGGAACCTCTTCTGGCCCCTCAAATGTTTGCGGTTCTGGAGGAAGATCTCCCTGCTGCATAGCTGAGCTTAGCTTTTCTTCTTGCCTTTCTAGGGAAAGGTTTGCTCGAGCTTCACCTGCCACGGAGAAGGCTGCTTCAAAGGTCAGAAGTCCTCAACCAGCTGCACTGTGGGCCACAACTTCTGCGAGGTACGATGTCTGCCAGGACCTTTGAAAGCCAAGCTTTGCTCTGTCTGCTACCACTTTCTAAGGATAGATGCTAGCATAGCAATCCCAATCCCTTGCAACCCCATGCCCAAAAAAAGTTGATGGCAGAACAATGTCTCTGGTTGATATTCTCCAAAGCTGCTGCTACTCCTTAGATACACTAGTGGGCTTTATTGACTATAAAAAGTTATGGTTGTCTTGGAATTTCCTGGTTAATTAGACTTTTAACCACCACAGACTTTCAGCATTTATGATTTGTTAAATTAGCTGATTTCTTACTCAGCAGTTGAGGGAGGGTGCAGCTTCAGATACACGAAAGCCAGAATCTCCCTGTCTAAAAAGAAAGCTCCAGCCCTTGGTTCCCCACAGCACTGCCCCTCATCTCCCGACTGTCTTTTAAAGGGAACGGGCCCTCCTACCCACTGCCCAGCTTCCTGGAGAGGAAGCATTCCCTGGGGTGTCTGCTCCTGCCTCACTCACCAACTGCAACTTCTCTCTCTTTCCTCCAGATGAAAAAAACAGGCTCCCATTTTGTGGCAGGCTGTAGCCAAAGTTGCAAAACCAAGGGCCACCCGTGCTCCCACAAATCTACTGCTCCGTGCTTCCAAGAGTGCTGCCAGGCTATGCCCAAAACCAGCTGCCTGAAGCTAGATGGGAAAGTGCATTTCAACAGGGCGAGCAGTTTGGCTTCGGCTTCTCTGCTCCAGCTCCTGGGCTGGGCTGCCCTGCTCAGTCTCAGCTGCTCCATCTCTTTCTTAGCTGGGACCAACTGATCCACTGCTCGGTGCCTTCAGCCCTCAGATCTGCTGGGCAGGAGGGAACTCCCTCCCCATCCTCACCCAGGCTGCTTCCCTTCTGTTCTCCTCGGCTCCCTTTTCCCAGAAAAGCAGGAGGCATTCTTTCTATACTGCTAGTGCTCAAGTTATTCTGTTTTTCACCCCAAAAGATGCTGTGTGTACAATGGAGGCTCAGCAGAGACATGTAATATTCTTCATCCAGGCTATAGAGACTCTGGCACAGGCTGACTCTGAACGGCCCATATCCTTGGAGTTGGAATGAGAGATTCTCTTGGGTCTGCAGGAAACCCTCTTTCCGGGACAAGCTATTGCTGCTGCTACTAGGAAATGATTTTCCTTGGGATGACTGTGCTGAGCCCCTTCAGGCTGTCCTTCTGACTCCCTTGCTGGGAAAACTCTTAGCTGGAGCAGCTGAGACATCTAGCCATCAACGGGCCCAACAGTAGAAGGGACATTAAGCCAAGAGAAAGAAAAGGAAATCTATCTAACTCTAGTTTATCTCTTTCACTCACCTTCTTTCTTCAAAGCTTTGCTTCTCCTTTGCTCCCTTTATTCCTATACCACTTTTTTCCTTGTTCTTTTGCAGGACACCATCACCCTTTCCCAGCCTTCCCTTCCTTCACAATTCAGCCTTTAGTCATAACACATTCTACATTCTTGCTGCATCCATATTCTCACAAGACATTCCATAATTCAAACTACTCTACTTTATCTTCAAATAAAGCAACATACTAATAACATGCTTTCTGTCACTCACACATTTTTCAATAACCTTCTGAACAGCAAAACTGACTTGTACACTCCTTGCCTGCTTCTTTCTTATGCATTTATAATCCGAATAATGTCACATGCTTTCCCAGGTTTGCTTAACAAACTAATGCCCAGATTAAGTTTTCCATTCCCTCTGGTTTATACTTCTTTTTGCATGGGGAGTGATAGTGGCTTGCTGCAAACTGCCAGCAGAAAAACAGTCTTCACACACATTACACAGTTCCCGCAGCTACTTTCCCAATAACTGTAATCTACCAGTTACACCAAATATCCCTGTAGTTGTGCCATTTCTCAACATTCTCACAGCATGTTGTGTCTTGCTTTTTACCTTCTGTTTTGACCACTAAGGCATTTATCTCAATTCCATATTTTGACATGTCACTATTGCTGGACTACTCCTAAGAGCAATTCCCTCCCTCCACTTTCATCTCCAAGCCTTTCATCCCTTCCGGGTTTCATTCCATTCACTCTCTTGGAAGCTCCTTCTTTGGCTGTCTTCTTCACTCAGGCCCCAAATCATGTTTTACTTTCAGCCGAAATTGCACTGCATTTTCTCTGCCCCTTTTAAGCCCAGCAATCCCTTACTGCCTTCTATTTTTAAGCTTCATATAGCTTTCCCTCCATCTCATTTCCCCACAACTGTTAATTCTGCTATTTGCATTTTCTTCCTCGGGAGCCAATTTCATTCTGACGTTTCGCCCAGCGTTCTTTTTGTATTTCCAGGATCTCCTGCGATTATAGTCCGCACTCTTCCCGGCCGAGCCCGCTCCCCTTTTCTTAGCTCCCTTTTCCAGAGGTTCAACGTGTTTCGTAGGGCTTTGGCTGGACGTCTGGCTCATCTTCCTCCTCCCACTGAAGGAAGCGGCGTTTTCCAGGCAGGAGAGGCCCCCGCCTCCACTGCGCAATACTCCGGCCAGGTTACTCAGCGCCGCACCTCCAGAGCGGAGTAGCATAAGGAGAAGGGGGCGAGGGGGGGAGTGATGCTACCTTTCTTCCAAGGACGGGCTCTTCCCGTTGCTCGCTGTTCATCTTGCGCTGTTTCCTTTATCCCCTTGCGCAAATAAAGGATCCGACACCCTGCAGCGCTTCGGGAGTGTGATTCGCCTGGGGATCGGGGATGAGGAGGGGAGGGGGCCGCCGCGCAATTAGCCTCGAGGGGGCTCCGCTCGCCGACTCCGCCGCAGATAGATCCTGGACCGCCGGAGAGGGGCAAGAAGGGAAGCCGCCGGAAAGACTGGAGCGCCGGAACCATTCATTCCCCGGACGAAGGCGTCGAGACCAAATTGCTCTTGGCCGGAGTACAGCGCCACCGGGGCCGGACAGGAGCGCTCTCCTTCGAACCAAGAGCCGCGGGCCCCCGGGCGCCGGCAAGTCATGCCTCCGTCCTGCGCTCCAGGGCGCCGGCCCCGCCCGCTCTGTTCCTCCCCCCTCCCCCCCGGGCGCAGGACCCGCCAGCCCCCCTTCCACCCGCCGGCTTTCGTCAGCCTCTCCTCCCCGCACAGGCCACCGCCCGGCGCCTCCCCCGCCCTTGCTGTCCGGAGACGCCGCTTGGCCCGAGGCTTGGCGGTCTTGGTGCGGCCGGCGCCCCGCATGGACCAGTCGGGGGTCGTCCAGGAGGCGCTGGCCGCGGGGCAGACGTGCCTCGCCGTATCCTTGGCCGAGAGAGGCTGCAGCTGATGCTGGGCTGCCCGGGGGGGACCAGGCAGGGCGCGGCGGCTGCGGGCGGAGCCTGCGCGGCTGATGTGGCGGGTGGGCGAGCGGCTCCTGCGGTTCTTCCGACTGCTCCCTTGACTCTCCGTCGCAGGCCGTGCAGGGGAGCCTGGTGGTGGGGCAGGCGAGCCTGGAGAGCCGGTTGCTGGGCCTGGTGGCGGAGAGCGGCGGAAGATGCCTGTGAGTGCCCGCCGCCGCTTGCCCGCCACGCGAAGGCCGGGGGAAGGGAAGCCGAGCCGAGGGTCTTCCCGGCACCGGCCAGCTGGAGACCCTGCTTGGTTTCGGGTGATGCGGCTGTTTAGATAGGCAGCCCCGGCTCACCGGAGGAGCCTTGGCTGGCTTGCCCGGTCGCCGCTTCGGATCTCCGTCAGCGTCGCGCTCAGCTAAGTCCCAGCCTTGGAGGGAGGGAAGCGATTCCCGCAGGCTGCTCCTCGGTCATTTGGGTCTTGGCTTGACGGGGCTGCGGTGGGGGTGGGGGGTGGGGTGGCTTTGATTCTGCCCAGGAGGGAAGAGGACGACGAGGACCCGCGGGTGTGACGGGGCTCACCGGAGAGAGGCTCTCCTTTGTGCCCGCAGGATCTGCCTCTACGCCCACCGCCGCATGGCCATTGCCGCCGAGGACCTGTGTCTGGAGCGGGTGCTGCGCCTAGAAGAGGGCTTTGCGCTGGAAGAAGGTAGGCGCTTGGATGCCTGCTGCTTCCCTCTCTCCTGGATTTTACCCCTCTTGGTCTCCAGGTGTGAAGAGGAGACAAATACAACCCATCTTCCCTAGAACTGGATCCACAGAACAGCCTTAGCCGGTTCCCCAAAATCCAGATTCTGGGCTTGCAGAATATATTAAACCATAAACTAACCAGAGCAGCATGCCAAGCCTGTTAAAACCAAAGCAAGGGTCAAAAAGACCACGGTTAGCACATTAGGAAAAAGCTGCTGCTACAGTTTCCCCTGGCTTAGTAGGCACATCATACATATCCAGATAGCTGGCTCTGCATGGAGCAAGGGCAACTTCAGCATTTCCACACCGGTGTGACTCTTATTCACCAGTGATTTGCTGGGGGGTGGGGTTTGTGGCACACTTTTGACACTTCCACTACAGCAGCCAGTTCCAACTAACTGTTCTCTCTCTTCTGGCAGAAGTTATGGAGACGGAGCTGCCCACTCTAGGTAAGCAGACTGCCTCCTGCTGTAACTTTTGTAAATGAAAACTCTTTTTCTTTTTCTGGAAATCTCTTTGCACTCTCCTCTCTTGCCAGAAGGGCATTACTGCGCAGCTGTGCACCAGAATAAAAACCAGCCCCTGACACCTAAATTCTGCATCCAGGAAAATCAGCCTTTATAGTCTGTCATCCAGCCAATGTGCAGAAGACTATTCCCAAGCGGGGCGAATCAGGAGAAAGGAGGCAAGACACTCTGAACTCACAGAAAGAAAGCCCCTCCTAGAGGGGGGAGAGAGCGAGAGAGAGAGCGAGAGAGAGAGAGAGGGAGAGAGCGAGAGAGAGAGAGCTCTAAACTTCACCAGCCCTTTTTTCCCCCTTGTCTCATGAGGGGTAAAATCAATTTATATTTGTCCCATTTGTTTAGAGAGTCACTTTTATCTTGATAATTTGACTTACATTGTCACATTTAACATCGCTCTTCCATACAAGTAATCCTTGACTTACAACCACAATTCAGCCCAAAATTTCCATTGCTAAGTAAGACAGTTGTTAAGTGAAGTTTGCCTCACTGCAGTTGTTAAATTAGTAACATGATTATCCCAAAGGTGCTTTTTCAAGAGGCAACTGGACTTTGTTTTTCTTTGAAGATGTTGGATGAGAAAGAAAGCCAAGAAAGCCCAGCTGCCCCTTAAAAAAGCACCTTTAGGACAACTGAATGACTGAGAAGAGATTTCATAGACATTTAGTAACATGATTGTTAAGTGAATCTGGAGATGGAGGTGGAGATGAAGCTGCCAGGCAAGAGGTCAAGAGGAAGGCCAAAGAGGAGATAGATGGATGTGCTAAAAGAGAACATGAAGTCAATTGGGGTGAGAGGAGAGGATGCCAAGGATGGAGTTAGGTGGAAACAGATGATTCACTGTGGAGACCCCTAACAGGAATAGCCGAAAGAAGAAGATGAAGAAGTTAAGTGAATCTGGCTTCCCCGTTGACTTTACATGCTAGAAGGTAGCAGAAAGTGATCACGTGACCCTAGAACACTGCAACTGTCAAAAATTACATGCCAGTTTCCAAGTGGCTGAATTTTGATCACATGACCACAGAAATGTTGCAACGGTCGTAAACGTAAAAAATGGTCATAAGTCACTTTTTTCAGTGGTAATGTAATTTCAAGCAGTCCCAAATGAACAGTTGTATGTTGAGGATTACCTGTATTTCCTGGAAATCTTAAAGTATATAGTCAAAGAACGTCACTTTTTATTCACAGCACACAAAGGCTGATAATGACGACTTTCTGTTTTGAGCTTTAGCTCTGCAGATTGTAAAATTGCAGAATTTGGAGGCATCATTTAATCATGAAGCCAAATTCTTTGCTTCACAGTTGATGGTTGTCTGGCCTGAACATGAACACTGTGCGGAATAAGAAAGAGCACACCATTTCACTGGGTAGTTGGTTCTCTGCCATATTTGTTCTTTCTATTATTACCCTTTTTCTAATGTTCCATTGAAAACAGCCTTCCTGCAATTAAAATGATGCGCATCCTGTTCCAATGTGGAATAGAATAAAACTTGGCCTGGAGGATTTCCTTTCAGATAACTGAAGAGCGGTCATCATTTTATTCCCAAACCTTGTCTCTGAAGCAAAACATTTCCAGTTTCTTCAGTATCTCTTCACAGAACTTAATTTCTGCTTTTCTGACCATCTTTATAGTTTTTCTATGAACTCTTTCTAGTTTCTCCAAAATCTTTTAAAATATGGTGCTTAGACAGAGAGATTAACTGAGATTAAGAGAGTTGGAAGGGATCTTGTAGGTAATCTAGTCCAACCCCTACCCCCACCCCAAGCAGGAGACCCTACACTATTTCTGACAGATGACAGTCCAGTCTCTTCTTCAAAGCTTCCAGTAATGAAGCTTCCACAACTTTTGAAGGCATCATTTTCTAGGTTGGAGTCTGAACAAGTATTTATTTATTTATTTATTTATTAATCATATTTATATACCGCCCCATCTCCACAAGGACTCAGGGCGGTTTACAGCAGATAAAAAATACAATAACAACATTTAAAAAACCAATATAAAATCATTAAATTTGCTGTATTCAATTAAAAATTTCTA
>JAEANM010014479.1:0-13984 GCA_017656035.1 Myanophis thanlyinensis
ATATAATCAAGGCTATGATTTTCCCAGTTGCAATGTATGGCTGTGAAAGTTGGACCATAAGGAAAGCTGAGCACTAAAGAATTGAGGCCTTTGAACTATGGTGCTGGAGAAGACTCCTGTGAGTCCCTTGGACTGCAAGGCGAACAAACAAGTCAGTCCTAGAGGAGATCCACCCTGACTGCTCTTTAAAAGGTCAGATCCTGAAGATGAAACTCAAATACTTTGGCCATGAGTAATGAGAAGAAGAGCCTAATGCTGGGAACGACTGAGGGCAAAAGAAGAAGGGGAGGGCAGAGAATGAGGTGACTGGATGGAGTCACTGAAGCAGTCGGTTTGAGCTTAAATGGACTCTGGGGGATGGTAGAGGATAGAAAGGCCTGGAGCAACATTGTCCATGGGGTCACAATGGGTTAGACACAACTTTGCAACTAACAACAACAACAATACATAGCTAGTGTATACTTTTTTTTTTTTTTAACCAAAAAGTAGTTTTGGCAGATTGCTCTCTACATTTACCCATTTTGGAGACCTCAGTCCTAGAAAATAGAAATTCAAAATTATCTTGAGAAGTGAATTGAAAATAACTGAATGCAACAGCGTGCAAAGTTCTTCACTTAATTAATGCATATCTTCATAACAGTATTCATGAAAAGGATCCTACAGTTAAAGTTTATCACAAGCTCAATATGAGTCAACAGTATAACGTTAGTTAATTAAAAAAAAAACCAGGCAATTTGAGGTTTTATGAGTAGAGGTATAGGAAATCATAGGAAATTATTGAAATCATAGGAAATTATTATTTCACTTTATTCAACGTTGGTCAGGTCCTATCTCAAGTACTACACCCATTTCTAAGTACATATTTTAAGGATAATTCAGAGAAACTGGAATAACTACCAGAAAGGAGAACAAGGATGGCCAGAAGATGGGATATTAAATTTTAGGAAGGGAGATTGAGGAATTGAATAACAGAATAACAAAGTTGGAAGAAACCTCTTAGAGGTTTTCTAGTCTAATCTCCTGCTGAGGCAGGAAACCCTATACCATTTCAGACAAATGGTTGTCCAATCACTTCTTAAAAACCTCCAATGTTGGAGCACCCACAGCTTCTGAAGGCAAATAATTCCAGTAATTAATTGTTCTGTCAGGAAATTTCTCCTTAGTTCTAGGTTGGTTCTCTCCTTGATTAGTTTCCATCCATTGTTTCCTGTCCTGCCTTCAGGTGCTTTGGAGAATAGATTGACCCCCTCTTCTTTGTGGCAGCCCCTTAGATATTGTTGTTGTTCAGTCACTAAATTGTGTCCCATTCTTTGTAACTACATGGACCAAAGCATGCTAGGCTCCCGTCTTTCACTATCGCCTGGAGTTTGCCCAATTTTTCATCCTCTGCCACGAGTATGATTAGAATTGGAAAAGAAAGTGATAGGAAGAACATAATAGCACCTTTCAAATACCTGAATGGCTTTAACACAGAAGGCACATTCCAAAGTATATGATTAAGAAAATGGATTTAAGTTGTAAGAAAGCAGATTTCTGTTGAGTGTTGGGGAAAACTTCCATATATTAACAATAGCTCAAGGTAGAAACAACTACTGAAAAAAAGCAAATTCTCCTTTGCTGTAGATGTTCAAGCAGAGGCTGGACAGCTCCCCCACCATCATCCCTGGAATTTATTTTGATTCTGATGCTGAGTAGGAATAGTTTGGATGAAATCATCGTTTCCACCCTTTGTGATTCTAACTTTCTATGGACAATAACAATAAGTAGTGCACTGGGGCAGCAATAATGGGGAAAATAGAGTTGCAGTTCCAACACAATCCAAAAGCACATAAAGTTACAGATGACCCCCAAGATAATAAGTACAGTGTTGACTTTCATTGTTACTCCAAATGTTTCTCCTGTGATTAAAGCCCCTTGCCTAACTGGCACCTCAAATAGTCTCTTTTTCTATTTTTAGTTTGCTTGTTCAGTTGCTTTTCAAAGATTGGCGTGATTTTTTTTTTAGCTTATGGTATACACAGTCTAAGACGCTGAGCTTGTCGATCAGAAAAGTCAGCAGTTCGGCAGTTCGAATCCCTAGTGCTGTGTAATGGAGTGAGCTCCCGTTACTTGACCCAGCTTTTGCCAACTTAGCAGTTTAAAAGCATGTAAAAATGCAAGTAGAAAAATAGGGACCACCTTGGTGGGAAGGTAACAGCGCTCCGTGCACCTTTGGCACTTAGTCATGCTGGCCACATGACCACGAATCATCATCAGACAGCACTGGCTCCTTGGTTTAGAAACAGAGATGAGCACTGCCCCGTAGAATCAGGAATGATTAGCACATATGTGCGAGTGGAACCTTTACCTTTACACATAGCTAGGGAAGTGTACAATACTTTTTACTAAAAAGTAGTTCTGGCAGATTGCTAGCTCATTTTGTTCACACATGCATGTTCTTCATGGTACCCTACAGGGGGCAAACTAGATTTGCTCCAGCTGCCTACCAGGTAGGTCTGACGCCTGCTCCCGCTTCTGCTTGGAACTTCATTAGATATTACTGGAGCAATATCTATTTATCTTATTCATTCATATCTCATTCATTTGATGAGAGACCACTGGCACACCATGACACTCCTGGTTGAATTATTCCTGACTTTGACAAGCACTTGCATAAAACACAACTATGGGAAAAAATCTTGTCCCAAATTATCTACATATTTATTTGTCAAATTTAGAAACCACCCACCTCCCACACAGAGGGACTCTGGGCTGTGTACAAATAAAATGTTAAAAAAAAACAAAAACTGAAGCTAAAATATAAAAAGTTTAAAATGTAGGCAAGGTTAATTAAAATTCAACATTAAAAATTAATTAAAAAGCAGGAGAAGGGGCCTTGAGGGCACTGACCAGCCTCATGGCTGCATACTGCTCTGTGAGCCTCAAGCTAGATAGAGGGCCAGGTTTGTAGATACTTCTGAAAGGCCAGAGAGTGTGGGCTTGCCTCCCGTCTCAGGGGAGAATGTCCAAAGGATGAGGACAATGGTAGAAAAGGCTCTCTTCCTGGACCCCACAAGACAGAATTCTTTGCCTGAGGAGGTCTGCAACATACCTTCTCTGCCTGACCAGGTGGGATGGCCTGATGGGATGGGATGAAGACAGTTCTGTAGGTAACTTGGCTCCTGGTCTGGTCTAATACCTTAGGGGTTTAAATTCTCAATTGTTTGAATTTTAAATTTTAAATTTTACTTGGTATTTTACTTATTCGGCCAACTCATTTAATTCGTTTTAATTGATATTTTAATCTTTGTTGTTCTGTTTTAGAAGGCTGTAAACCCCCCGAGTCCTTCGGGAGAAGGGCGGTATAGAAATCCTGACAATAAACAATAATAATAATAATAATGCCATATTGTTCCACTCCACTACTCAATTCAGAATTTTTAGCCTTGCTCAAGGCCAAGAATAAATCCATATCAAAAAAAAAAGTAAGTTAAACATAATTTATTTTAATCATTTTTAGCAAGAATGTTCATGAAAGAACCAATAGTTTTGATGATTATACATGGCTCTAATAATTTCATGAATTAATAAAGTTCCCCAAATTTGAACACATTTTGCTTTATGTCTTTCCCTAAAATATTTTAAAATTATTCACCATTAAAAGAGTAGCCAAGCAGTAACTTTTTAATAGTCAGATGTTGACTATTTGACTCAAGAATTAAATATTTGTTCTGTCTGGGATAGAAACAGAAGGAACAATGAATAAACATGTTGGTGTTGCACTTAGTACCTTAGTAAATGCATATCGCATATTCTTTGAGGCACATGGAGAAGTAGAAACAAATACGGTAACTGTATTAGTGTAAATAGCAGTTGGATGAATTTTCAGGCAGCATGGCCATTGCAGGAATAGGCACTCTAATCTTCAAACACACACACAATCCAATGAGCATCACATTTAAACAGCAGCCTAAAATCTAGAAAACATCACTATCAAAACTTTTATCAGAATTTATACTGAAATACTGTTTGGAACCATGCTACGCAGACCTTTATTTGATATATATTGCTGCCCATCTCAAATACAAGGAATAATCACAAGATAAAATGTGATATACAGTAGCTAAAATAAAAACCAATCAAGGACAATAAGGACAATTATGATGATGTAGGAGATGCCAAGGCTAAGCCCAAGGGAGGAGTCCAATGCATCAGCAGTCTTGAGTCTCTTCCCATCCACAAGAGATCTAAGTCTAGCCCACCTTGAATTCTGTTGACTCTTATCTACCACCAATTTGCTTTGACCATTAGTAGTGCAGATTCTTGTAGAGAGTGTTAGCATGCAATAAACCTGCATTCACTTGAACCACCTGATTTCCTGTGCTTGACAGATACATGTTCAACCACACAATAAGGCCCCAGACTTGGTATAAACAAAACCAGTTCTTCAAGGTCTTATGGAAAACCAGCATGGTGAGGGCAAATCTAAGGCAAATGATGCTTTAGAGGGCAGATGCCATGACAGAAAAGACTTCCTTCCTGGATTCTGCCAAATGAGATCCTATAATATTGCCTTTTGGGGACCAGCAACTGATTCCGTGGAGGGCAATTGTTTTGAAAACTGGGAGAGTGTAATTTTTTTAAAATTTGTCAAACAGGTGCAAGATAACAAGTATAGGTATGAACATGAACGTAACAAAGGAAGTACCATACAAGTAAATGGGGACAGTAAGACAGGGATGGTAGACACACTGGTGCACTTATGCACGCCCCCTTTATGGACCTCTTAGAAATAAGGTGAGGTCCACGTAATTTCAGGTAATTTCACACGCTGTCTGGATCCTGCCTGTACACGGATGGGACTTCGCTCACTTGCACAGCCCAGTTCCTTGTGCTGGTCCACAGCCTGAGAATTTTGGGACCCCTGCTGTAGTAGATGGGACCCAGAGAGTATTTATCAGATCTAACACAATGGGTAGATAAAACTAGTTTTTCTGGATTAATCAAGCCTTCAAAAACAATTATTTGTGAAAGATCTTCTGGCCCACTTTTCTATTTATTTTTCTTATTCTTCCAGCTGAACCTTCTGTATAGTCTTTTTTTTTTTTTTTGAAAAAAAATATTTTGAGTAGAAACATACCAACAAGCACTCAGACTTTGTAGTATCCTTGAAATAGAGGTAATTACCACTATGTAGGATGCCAGTGTTTTAGATTAATTCATCCTGAAGCAGCTATATATATATGTATATCCTTCAAAGGGTATTTCAGTGGATCCGAAATATCAATTCATCCCTCAATATGTTCCTAGCAAGTGGCAAATTGCTACCATGGAGCCCTTCATTCGAAGACACAACTTACTCAAATACCTTTTTAATGAAATCCACCATGTTTAAGCAAGAAGCACAATTCTTTTGGAGGGGATCAAAGGAATAGAAAAAGTAAAGTAAAATATTGGACTACTGCTATCATCCCCACTAATTATTAAAGACACATTTGTTCAAACAGGCCGGTCTGGCCTAGCATTAATTATTTGGAGATAGTAATAATTGTTTTAAATTTTATAATTTTTAATTTGACAACCATCTAATTTTAATTTTTAACTTGTTTTTAATTGTTATTTATTCTATGTCCTGTTTTTAGCTGGTTGTACACCGCCCCGAGTCCCTTCTTGGGAGAGAAGCGGTATATAAATTTAATAAAATAAATAAATAAATAAAGTCAAGATGGTCGGCAACACATTTTCGTTGCCTTGTGAAAATTGGCCCAAATATACATTTTTTTTTCAAATGTTTAAAGGTAAGAGTAAACAAAAAAGTTGTCTCTTTCAAGATTGCTAACCTCATAAGTTCCTAGTGAACCAGTCAACACACATACTCTGTGTATATTACATAATTTCCTAGCTCAATGTGAAAAGGAATGTGATTAATCCTTTCTGACATGCTCTGAACTTTCCGTGCAGATAGGTTCTTCCTCTTCCTTCAGACATGCTGCAACTGATGTCATCTGACCTGCAGATACCTTCCTGAAAGCACTGACATTATTGTACTAATTATCCACCTTAATTTACAGCTGAAGCCCAGAGACTACTTTGCTAAATAAAAGAGGAGAGTGAAGAGGAACATCACAGGGAAATATTTCAGTTTGCATTTAAATTGCTGCATTCCCCTCAATGAAGTGAGAAAATATATCAAATCAACACACAGAAGCAAGGATACATAAAGTGCTATTCAGCTGGTTGAGGCAAATGAGGAATTCACAGCAGACAGTCTCTTCCCCGTTTGTTTTATAGGCTGCCAGGGGAAGACATTAAACCCATTCAGAGTGGTAAATAGGTCTCTAGGAAGGGATAATTGTGGTAAATTATAGGGACATAACAGGATGCCTGAACCTGTTTCGCTGGGTTATTGTTTTGCCCTGTTCCTCCTCCTTTTGAAAGTCCGTTGCTAAGAAGATCGTGTGCCCTATCAGGTGTTTAGAAAAGTCACACACACACACACACACGCACTATCTCCAATATCTTATCTGGGGGAGAAAAAAGAAAGCATCATCACTTTGCTTCTCTCCACTTTCTGTGTCTCCACAGAAACCCACCTCATTCCTACACAGGTAGTTCTCGACACTTTATTTAGTGACCATTCGGAGTTACAACAGCATCGAAAACAGTGACCTATTACCATTTTTTTACACTTGTGGCCATTGTTCACACTTAACAACTGCTGCTGCATCTCCGTGGTCATCCAATCAAAATCCAGACAGACGCTTGGCCACTGGTATATATGATTGGTCTGCAACTGCTGCTGCATCTCTGTGATCATCCAATCAAAATCCAGATGCTTGGCCACTGGTATATATGATTGGTTGTTACGGGATTAACCTTTCACGACCTTTTGAGCCAAACAAAATCAACAGGGAAGCCTGATTCACTTACCAACCAGCCGCACTACTTAACTTAATCACTGCAACGATTCCCTCCAGAGCCGTGGCCTGGCAAGAAAGGTTGTGAAAACAGGAGGGGGGAGGATTCCCTTTCATGAGTGCCTCGCTTAGCAACAGAAATCTGTTGGTCGTAGACCGAGGACTACCTATACTCCTTTTAAGACCGGCTTTCATCCAATTCAATTCAACCCTTTATTGTCAATGCACAAACATGTGTGCAGCGAAATTGAATCCCCGAAGCACCCACAACCGCCCAAAGGGCCATGGCCCCCCTAAGAAGCACCTCACAGCCCACCGTTCAGGCTTCACCAGTGACCTTTTCTCAATACAATTAAAAGCCAAAGGCAAAACCACTGAAGGGGCGACCAGCTATAACTCTTCTCAGCTACTCTGGGACTCGCCCGGAAAAGACGGAGCCAATCTCCCATTATTCTCTCTCTCTCTCTCTCTCTCACACACACACACACAAACACACACACACTTCGCTTCTCTTGACTTGCCCACCTATGGCCAAGCCGTCCGACTTACCCACTCCAGCAGCCTCAGGAAAGCTAGGGGCTCCTTCACCGCCCGAAAACTGCCCTTGGAGGCCAGCTGGGAGGAAAGGAAGAAAGGAAGAAAAATAAATAAACCAGGGCAAAGTCAGAGGATGCCAAGAGCTTTTGTGGGGGGGGGGGGGACACAACCTTCGCGCGCCTGTGGCTAAGCCTCCCCGCGCGCGCGCCTCTTCCTCCTCCTCCTCCTCCTCCTCCTCGGGCTCCTTTACCTGGTTGACGGTTTCCATGCCTGCCAGGCTCTGGGCGCGCAAAACTTCAGCTCCTCCGTTCCGGGCACACAGGGCGACTGCTGTTGCGGCGTCCGGAAAGCGTCCGGGAAAAGAAAGGGGATAAGCTCGTCGCCTGAGGCGAAGAGCCCCGGCTGCTTGGGCGAAGCTGAGTTTGCCGGAGAATATCCAACGCCCGAGCCGAGCCGAGCCGAGCGAGCCGAGCCGAGCCGAAAGCGCTGGGCGGAGGGAAAGAGAGGAGGGGGCGGGCTGCCTGCCTTTTCGCGCCTTCGCCTTTGCTGCCTTCGTGTCAGCCGTGAGCGAGTCGGTCGGGTTGAGGGGCAGGCGCGGGTGACGGCGAGAGCCTTAAGACGGCTTCTGCCCGGGGCAACCCAAGGATGTTCCCTCAGCTTTCCCCGAATGGAGCCGATTATCTCGGGAGTCCGAGGTTTTTGAGGAGGAGGCAGTGAAACAGAGAAAGAAGCAGGCGGTCCTGGGCACCACCACGCCGTAACAATCCCCGCGCAACGCCCCTGCCTGTGGCTATCACCAGCTGGTGGCAAGGCTGGCCCTGTTTAATGCATTTCCCAAATTTACCCTCGGTTTCCTCATGAACTTTAAGAAGCGTGGAGTTTATATTCAGTTTGATAGGGTCACTTAGAAATCAGCCCTAGTTAGCTTTTGGGGACCGGCCAGGGTGCTAATAATTCTTATAATTGCACTATGGGGACGTCGGTGGAGATTCTCAAGTCATCCAGCGATAGTGTTGTCAAAAGGTGCTTTTTTTTTTTTCCTTCAAAAGGCAACTGGACTGTCTTTTTTCCTCGCCAGGAAGAAGAAGAAGTCGTTTTGCTTCTCATCCAAGAAGCTTTATCAATAGTTCAGTAATTGTGGTTCAGAATCCATGAAGCTTCTTGGATAAGAAGCAAAACTTTTCTTCTTCCTCAAGCAAAAAAAAACCAAACAAACAAACCCCAAACCATTGACTTTTGAAGAAAAATAAGCACCTTTGAGGCACTGTCAAAATGTTAAATATACTATGGATGCTATCTGTGTGGTTGCTAAGAGTCGACACTTACTTGATGGCATATAATCATTAATCCATTAGACTGTTGTTTCTCTGTCTCATCTTCTTTTGGCTATTCCCGTTAGGGGTTGCTACAGCGAATCATTTCTCTGTCTCGTATATGTGGGTATAATTATAATTAATTAATTTGTCATGTTTATGTAGTGTATATTGGAGGTGATGACCCTTTGAGAGCTGTATGCAACAAAATTTCATTTTAATGTATGCCAATTAGTGTACATTTAAAGTGACATTAAAGTTATGGTAAATCTAAGGGAAACACAAGGGAAGAGGATTCATAGAGCATAGATGGTACTTGACTTACAACCATTCTATTGCAGTGACTGTTCAAAGTTACAATGGAACTGAACAAAAGTGACTTATGGCCAGTCATCATGTGACCATTGCAACATCCCCACTATCAACATGTATTTATGATGGTTGCAGCATCCCAGGGTGATGTGATTCCCATTTGTGACTTTCCCAACAGGCTTCCAACAGGCAAAATCAATGGGAGGAAGCTAAATTCACTTAGCAACTGCGTGAATCACTTAATGACAGTGAATTGCTTAATAACCATGGCAAAAAGATTGTAAAATTATGAGTCACTTAACTTGCTTAGCAATTGTTCCAATCGTAAATCGATTGCTACCTGTATGCTAAGCCAAAGCCAGGTGTAGTAAATGCACCAGGGTTGTCATAAGTTGGACATCTAATTCACAGCAGATGCAACTACTTTATAGTACATTCAAAATGCAATGGAAGCTTATTACAACAAGACACTGAATATCTATGGAGATTCTCAGTCATCCAAGTCATGGTTGTCCCAAAGGTGCTTTTTCAAGGGGCAACTGGACTTCCTGGAATTTCTGTGAAGACGTTTCACTTCTCATCCAAGAAGCTTCTTCAGCTCTGAAGAGATGAGAAGCGAAATGTCTTCAAAGAAAAACCAGAAAATCCAAGTGCCTCCTGAAAAAGCACCTTTGGGAAAAGTCACTGAGTAGTTAGCTGAATCTACAGTATCTCAGGAAAGACTTGAATAGCCCTCCCATATAAGCATGGACAAAAACAACAAATACCACTTCTGATTGGAAGAACAGTGAGAATGCAAATGATGGTGGAGAAATCAGGTCTTTTTGCTGTCATTAGAATACTACTGACCATTCAGATTTCTACTGGTTCAAATTCACATCAGATTTGTATCTTTACTTATTTGCTTGGTCATCTAGATTTGCTTAATCAAGCAAGGAATGTTCTGGGCTCTTTGTTACTGGGAAGAATGGTCTAGAGTGACAATGTCAACAGCCCTTATTACTTAATATTCTACAGCAACATTGTACTGTAGCTTACTAGAATTACTAGCTATTGCATCTGGAAAGCTCTCTAGAGATTTGAGAGAGTATCTTAGATTCCATAACTTTGAGGATGGACAATCTTAATTGAGGTTTTGTCTTTATACTCAGCTATAACCAGATATAACCTTATCAGGAACATGACAATGAATTGATTCTACCGCTGCCAAACTTTGGTTTACTGCCAAACTATCATACTTTTAAGCAAGTATATAATATATGTAGACAGGCTCATCATGGATTACAAAACCTGAATCAGACTTGAGTGGACAATCTTTCAAGAGATAATAAATGACCTCTGCCAGCTAAGGCAAGAAAGTTGGGTAGCAGTATGAATGTTAGACCAAGTCCTCAAACCCTCATGGCTTCAACCTCAAACTACTGTGGGCCTCACCCCATTTCTAAGAAGTCCATAAAGGGGGTGTGCATAAGCGCACCAGCGTGCCTACCATCCCTACTGTATCTTACTGTCCCCATTCACTTGTATTTACTTCCTTTGTTATGTTCATGTTCATACCTATACTTGGTATCTTTTACCTATTTGACAAATAAATAAAATAAAAATAAAATAAATAATTTTCATGATTTTCATGTCAGGCAAGCTACAGATGGTTGCTAAAACACCGTCTGTGTTGAGACTCTTAGAATAAACCTTATGAAATAACGTCTCATGTTCAGCACCATAGACAGTTCTCTTCAGGATTCACTTATGCAAAACATTTCCATTTTTTCTTATGCTGGTTGCAAGTTCAGAAAAGTAAAACAAGAAATAAGCTAAATTTAGGTTATAAGTAAAAGTGGATTTCATTGGTATGTTATGGTTTTATGAATTGTTATTTTCCATTATTATAAACAAAATTATGACCAATTATGACCAATTCACTAAAAAAGAAACAATTTAAAAACTTCAGCATTGTACTATAATAGATAATATATTAAACTATTAAGTACTTAGTGTAAGTACTCTGATTTTCTTCACCAAATGCTCTACCTTTTTTCCTGTTCCAGACAGAGAAACCTGGCAAAAGGCACTGAAAACTCTAACAGTGTTGAAAAAGTTCAGCATCTTTACTCAAGGCAAAGTAGTTGATCAAGAGGCTGCTAACTTTGAGTAACGAAGATTGACAACAATTGTGATAATTCAAGAATCTTCCTGATTGTTTCTCTGTGCATCATTTTGTTGTTGTTGTTAGTTGTGAAGTCATGTCTGACCCACTGCAACCCCATGGACAACTTTCCTTCAGGCCTTCCTGTCCGGAGTCCATTTAAGCTCAGGCTGACTGCTTCAGTGACTCCATCCAGCCACCTCATTCTCTGCCCTCCCCTTCTTCTTTTGCCCTCAATCGTTCCCAGCATTAGGCTCTTCTCCAGTGATTCCTTCCTTCTCATTAGGTGGCCAAAATATTTGAGTTTCATCTTCAGGCTCTGGCCTTCTAAAAAGCAGTCAGGTTGATCTCCTCTAGGACTGACTTGTTCGCCTTGCAGTCCAAGGGACTCACAGGAGTCTTCTCCAGCACCATAGTTCAAAGGCCTCAATTCTTTGCTGCTCAGCCTTCCTTATGGTCCAACTTTTGCCATACATTGCAACTGGGAAAACCATAGCATTGACTATATGCACTTTTATTGGCAGGGTGACTTGTCTGCTTTTTAGTATGCTGTCTAGCTTTGCCATGGCTTTCCTCTACAGGAGCAAGTGTCTTTTAATTTCTTGGCTGCAGTCCCCATCTGCGGTGATCTTGAAGCCCAGGAAAATAAAATCTATCACTACTTTCATTTCTTCCCCATCTATTCGTCATGAATTGAGAGGGCTGGGTGCCATGATCTTAGTTTTCTTAGTTTTCTTAATGTTGAGTTTTAAGCCAGCTTTTGCACTCTCCTCCACTAACATGATGCAATGGTGCATCACTTACACCATGTTAATGGAGCTTCAGATTCAGATTACTTTGGAGGAACATCACTTTGATATTTATCACCTAAACCTGATAAAAGCAGATTAATTGAATTTGTGGTTTGGCTGACTGTCCAATGCAGTGTCATCTTTTCTTTCTTTCTTTTTTAAAAAAGTTTTTTTTTTCCTATTGGCTGTGTAATTTTCACTGAGATTAACGCTGCAACCCAGTGGCTGTTTACCAAGAAGTACATTTTAGAAAGGAGGTCTTAGTATCTAGCAGTTGGCAATAATGTTAAAATGAAATGAAAATTGGGCAGTGAAATCCCTGTGTCAAGCTTAAAAGGAGACTTTTATGATGAAAATTTATTAGTTGGTGCTTTTGCAATTATTACACTAGACCTTTTAGCTTTGACACATTTTAACAAGGCCTACAAGTTTGGGGAGTGGAGTTTGATAGAAATGACTCAGACTCTGTTATCTATTCTGCATTCTTTCTAACATATTTCTCATGAGAATCTTCTTTGGATTGTGGACACCTGTGAGAGGAGGGCCTGAAGTGAATGTTGAAACTTTCTTTGAAGGGGTTGGTGAGAAATGGACATGTGATAATTATTGGTGTGGAACTTTCACTTTACTTGGGTGGAGAAAGCCCAGGAATTTCAGTTTCAGGATTTCTCCAGACCGTGCCAATACAATGTCTTCAATAAAATCTTATTCTAAAGACCTTTGTTTCTTTGGAATTTTGATTGCATTGTTGATGTTGTGTGGAACCCTGACACCCTGCCCCCTATTGGCATTTATCATATACATCACACAAACAAATAAATAAAGGTTTTATCAACAATTTTTTAAAACTTCTTTGACTCATCCACCTACCCACACTCCTACATGCACCTTGATAAAGAGGTTGAGTTATAGTAGATGGTGGCACATGGCTGATTTTGGTGATTTTGAAAAAGATAAGTATGGTCAGTCTGTATTAGAAACCATCCAAAAGGTCCAGGTTTATAAATTAGAATGGGAAATCAAACAGGAACATGGATATACCATGAGTCAAGATCAACTCTAGGAAATCTTTAAAGTTACATAAAATTTTAAATAACTAATTAGTTTCAGATATGAATAACCTAAAGAAATTTGATTTTATTTGTATCCCATTCTTTCTCCAGAACTTCAAGATACTGCATGGGACAAGTGGGTTCAGAATATACTACAATCACAAGAAAACAATACTAGAGAGCTTAAAAGTTAGGTCAGGCTTCTCTCAGAGTAAGATAGTTTCACTGAAAATCCAATAAGCAACAAATTGCACTCTGTTACTTGTATGAAATTGTTATGAAGCAGTATTTTTTCTAATATCACATGATGGTATTTTTTCTCTTGTTGCTTTTACGAGCATTGGAATAAACAAGCAACTAAATAATGCAGTGTCATCAGGTACTGGTAAGTAGTCGTGCTCAAATTAACTTCTCAAAAAACTAACAGAGATAATTGGCCTGCTTACCTAAATCTTTAAATTCTAAAGGCAGCGATAATTGCAGAACTGTGGAATTATTAATTCCTAAAATGGTTTGGGGGGGGGGAGTAAGAGATATTGGATGCAAACTAATTTTACAGAAATTAATTTGAGCTGAAATTACCCCAGAATCAGCAATAAAGCTGTAAATTGACTATGAATATAGAGGTTTTAAAACTACCATGCAGAAGATGTCACACTCCCTTTCCCAAGTTCTTTTGACTTCCACAGCTTACTTTTTTTTTTTTTGCTGAAATTGTTTTTTCACTCACCCTTAATTTTTTCCAGTCTATCTTCAAACTTCACATTAATAGTCTTTCAGCCCAGTTTTCTATATAATCTGTCTTCAATATGTGCAGGCAGTTTTCTATTGTTTGCACCTGGTGTGTGAGTCTGCTATCACTACTCTTTTGTTTCTTGTTGTTTTTATTGTCTAGTTTTTCACATTCTAGATAGATGATAGATAGGTAGGTAGATAG
>JAEANM010014480.1:0-13983 GCA_017656035.1 Myanophis thanlyinensis
AATCCACCTGAAAAGAGACAAAAACAATATTATAATACTTTAAGAAGGCTTGTTGGGATATTGAAGGTGGAATTTCCCTACAAGTGTAGGAGCTTTAATGTGTTTTTTGGCTACCCATTCATTCTGAGAGGAGAGTAGATGTTTCCATGATACCAGGTACTTTGTGGATCCTCTATGAATGCATGAGTCAAGGATTTCCTTGATCTCAAAATGTTCTCCTTTTACCATGATTGGGTTGGTGGTGATGGGACTGAGAGAGGAGGTTACTTCTGGCTTAAATAAGCTACAATGAAAAACTGGGTGAACCTGTCAAAGGATTTTAGGAAGTAATTCCACCATGACTGGGTTTATCAACCTGGTGATGGGAGAAGGCCCTATGAATTTAGGTCCAAGTTTCTTTGAGGGTTGTAGTGATTGTAGGAACTTGGTGGATAGATATACTCTGTTCCCTACCCTGAAAGGTGATGGGTCCTTCCTTTTCTTGTCAGCTTGGAGTTTGAAAGCTGCTCTAGCTTCCTTAAGCGCTAGTCTCACTACTAGCCATGTGGCCTGTAAATTTGACATCCATTCCTTAAGAGAAGGGGTGGTGGGTTCTTCTGTGGGTAATTCTGGCATAGGGTTGAATTCCTGGCCTGTGACCACCTGAAATGAGGTAAACTCCATGCTAGAGTGAACAGAATTGTTGAATGCCACTTCTGCAAATGATAGTAGGTCTGTCCAGTTGTCCTGTTGGTAATTTATGAAACATTGTAAATATTGTTCTAATATGCCATTGGTTCTCTCTGTTCCTCCATTTGTCTGAGAGTGATGGGATGAGCTTAACCCCTGGGCAGAGCCTAATAGGGTTTATGAATGCCCTCCAAAATTTGGAAATGAATTGAACTCCCTGATCTGACATGATTCTTTGTGGGGCACTATGTAAGCAGTAAATCTGGGTCAGGAACAGTTTAGCCAGTGCCTAAGCAGTGGGTATTTTTTGGCATGGGATAAAATGGGCTTGTTTAGAAAACAGGTCTGTAACAACCCAGATTACCATATTTCCTGCACTTTCAGGCAGTTCCACAGTGCAATCTATGGATTTTCCTTGTCTTCTTTTTGTCGCTGCACCACATAGCTTTCAATGTCTTTTTTGAGAGATGGCCAGTTGGCCACCAAAATTGATGTTTGATGAGGTGTAGGGTTTTTACAAACCCAAATGTCCTGCCAATTTGGAGACGTGGCAGACCTTCATTAAATGCAGTCTTTGGCTGGCAGGGACGTACAATTTTCCTCCCACCCATGCTAAATTGTCCTTTATTGTGCAGGTATTTTTGTGTGTTTGAAACCAATCATCAGTAGTGAGTGCTTGTTTAAATGCTTGGATGGTGGGATTGACTGTAGTTAAATCTTGTTTGGCCTCAGCCCTGGTTATAACTTTTGCAGCTAATCGGTTGTTTTGGAGAATAGGTTTAATTATTTCAGTTTTTGTGCTGTTATATTGTGGCTTTCTGGATAATGCATCAGCTAGAAAGTTTCTTCTTCCAAGGAGGTACTTAAGGGTAAAGTTGAAACGTTTGAAGAAACTGTGCCTAAAGGACCTGCTTGGGGGAAAGTTTCCATGGGGTCTTAAGGGCCTCCAAGTTTTTGTGGTCAGTCCAAACATCAAAGGGGATTTTACTCCCTTCTAGGAAATGTCCCCAAGTGAGGAGGGCCCAGCGCACTGCATATGCTTCCTTTTCCCATATGGCCCACCTTTGTTCTGTTTCAGTTAGTTTTTTGGAAGTGTAAGCACAGAGTTGTAATTGGTCTTGCTCATTTTTTTGGAGTAATACTGTTCCTATAGCAACATCGCTAGCATCAGCTTATATCACGGAAGTCTTTTCTGGGTCTGGGTGTTTTAAGACTGGTTCAGCTGAGAATAGCCATTTGAGTTTTTCGAATGCAGCTTGGCATTCCATAGTCCAATTCAGGGGTTGATTGGATTTGGGCTTGCTTTTCCCCTTTGTTTTTAATAGGTTAGTTATGGGGAGAGCAATTTGTGCAAATGCAGAGATGAATTGGCGATAGAAGTTTGCAAATCCCAAAAAACTTTGCAGTTTGTTTCTGGTGCGTGGTTGTGTCCAGTCAATCACTGCTTGCACTTTATGGGGGTCCATTTCCATGCCCCCATGGCAAATGCGGTATCCCAAGTAGTCTATTTTTTCTTGATGGAATTCGCATTTGGAGAGTTTGGTATAGAGTTTTGCTGAGCAGAGTTTGTTCAAGACTGCTCACATTAATTTAATGTGGTCTGCCTTTGTTTCCATATATATTAAAATGTCACCCAGGTAGACCAGAACCCCTTTGTATAAATGTTCATGAAGGACTTCGTTTATCAGTTGCATGAACTTGCCTGGAGCGCCTTGTAACCCAAAGGGGAGGACTTTAAATTGATAGCATCCCAGGGGAGTGTTGAATGCAGTTTTCCATTCATCCCCCTCCTTTATTCTAATGTGGTAGTATGCCTCTCTTAAATCCAGTTTTGAAAAGATTTTCCCGTTTGACAGGTATGCAAGTTTGTCCTTTATGAGGGGGAGGGGATACATATTTTCAACGCTCACAGTGTTTAAATTGCAAAAATCAACACAGAGATGTAAAGAGCCATCTTTTTTTTTCATGAAATAAGACTGGACCTGTGATTTTTGGTCAGGCTCACTCAATGAACCCTTGCCTTAGGTTTTTCTCAATGAACATTCTAAGTTCCTGGAGTTCTCTAGGGGACATACTGTACATTTTGGGTTTGGGGAGCTTAGCTCCTGGTAGGATCTCGATTGTGAAAACTTCTATTAGGTCTCTGTACTCTTTGGGAATGTCTGAGATTAGGGTGTGGTAGCCAAGCATGGCAGTTTCTCTGTCCTCCCCCTCATTGGGATTTTCTCTTTTTTCATTTTCAAAGGTTACTTGCTTGTGAAATCCTAAGATTCCTTGGTTCCAATTAACTTTAGGGTTCCATTTTTTTCAGCCAAATGAGCCCCAGGACTAGTGGCCACTCTATTCCAGGTGCCACAATAAACGTGAGCATTTCGCTATGGTTTTCCATATGTATTTCTATGGGCTCTGTGGCAAAATCGACTGGTTCCCCCCCCCCCCTGATCCAACTAGCTGGCAGAAAGTGGTGGGGTGGTTAGTTTTCTTAGGTGGATTCCTAGCTTTCCCACCAACATTGGACTGATTAAGCAGCAGGTGCACCCTGAGTCCAATAGTGCTGATAATTGTAGCCCCTTTTCTCAACTAGGTATGAACAGTTTTAGGGGCAAAGTGAGGGGTTTGATAGGGTCGCTTACCAGCAGGTCATCCTCTGGTTCACTGTCCAGTTGATTGGGCTCTGTACAGGCTGGAGTTCTTCTCTGAGGTTAGGGGGGGTGGAATTCCACAGCTTCTCTGCTTCTCAGGGCGGTCTCTTTTCCCCAGGGGATAGCTTTCATTGGTTTTCCTCCGGATAGGCACTCAGGTTTCCTGGCCGAGGGTTTTGAATGGCACTCAGCAGCCCAGTGTCCCCCCTTCCCGCATTTAAAACAGGTACTTGGCTTTGGGGTGAGAGTGGTTTGTAGCTTGAACAGGTCTTTTTTCCCTTGGGGTGGGGATCTACTCTCCCTGTCTGGTGTTGGTTCCTGGCCATATCGATCTCTGCCTCCTCTGCTGCGAGGTACCACTCGTATAGACAGTGGGGGGCGTGCTAGGCAGGCAGTATAGAGGTCATTATTCAACCCATCCTTAAATCAGCATATCAGGATATCTTCTGGCCAATCCACATGGCAGGCAAGGTCTCAGAATTCCTCAGTGTATTCTGCTACTGGCCAACACCCCTATTTGACTACTCGGATGTGATCGCATGCTTTGCGATCAGCTATGGGGGGGGGGTCTTCAAAACAGCATCGTAGGGCCATCATGAAGCAGTCAAAATTCTGCAGCTCTGGAGCGTCTGTGTTGTGGAGGGTCACCATCTATCTGGCTGCTGCTCCTTCCAGCATGAGGGTGACCACCTGCACTTGTACTGCCTGGATTGGAAAGTCCCATCCATATTCTTGCATGTAGGTGAGGGCTTGTGCTAGAAAAACCCCCAAACCCTACCGATCCCCTCGGTAGACCAAAGATTTGTTTCTCCAGGTTGATTACTTTTGTCTCTGTTGCAGTCAATAAGTATATCGTCCATGAACAAATAATGCACATGTAATTTGAGGACTCAGATTGTTAACACTTCCATTCAAATTACCAATTATCCAATATGGTTTCCATTGTTCCAGTGGATGGCAATATAGGATTATAAAGACAGCATAGCATATACAGTATACTTTAACTTTATGGAAGCCTATTTTCTATCCACTTCAGTACTCTATCTGCATTACTTGGATAAATAGATTGGCCCAGTTTATAGGGTACACTAATAATATGATTTTGTATGTGAAGCAGTTGAACTATATTTTATAAATATTTCAATCTTTCTTACTATGAAAGCGGTAACTTTCTTTGAAACAGAATTTAGTTTGATTAAATTAATATTGATGCATAATGTTTTACAACTTCATGAGGTCTTTTTCTATTTATTATATACCTCAATTGATTTTTTTTTAAAAAGTTTTAATTTCAGCAGGAAATCTATTAATCTTATGGTACATATCTTCTTGTTTCCAATTTCTCCCATAAGATATTATCAACAAGATTTCTATAATTATATTCAGTTGATTTATAACTTGTTTGGAATTTAGTGTTCACTTAAAAGAAAAGCCTTTTTTTTATCATAGTTCAATTAAAAGTTACTCTTCTCAAAAGATTAATGCTATAAAATGCCAATCACTGCTTAATTGCTATTTTGTATATTAATTTCAAAGGACAGAAAATAGATCTTTAAAATCTAATTCTTGATTGCATCTAATAATCTATTTTTTATAATGTGTGAACATTTAGATAATGAGTTTATAGCTAAATTCATATAAGGAATATCACCTATAGGTCCCATTTAGATGATTGAAGTGAAGTCCATCTGGTGTTCTGTTGGAAACTAGAATGGAATCAAAAAAGGTCAGAAACTTCAAGAACAAGTTCCATTTTTCTGGTGACCATTTGACTCTTGAAAGAAAAATAAATGCAATGTTTAACATGAACAGTCAGCAAACAACCATCTTACCAGATAAGCAATAGCTTCAGGACAACATAAGAATAGGGGAAAGGATGTGGTTCTAGTTTTGTTTGGCCAATTTTAAATTGCTCAGATCTTTTTATATCTAGCAGTTTGTTTCATTTAATGCCTTATTCCATTCATTTGAGCTCAAGAAGAATTCTTTCTTTTTGGCATTCCTTTGTGTAGTAATGCCTAACAATTGTAATGCTGTTATTGAGTGCCTTTTTCTTATATGTAAGGGATTTTGTGAGTTAGTGTATGTACTTGGGTAATTTTATTTAGTATTGCGAGTATATGTGTTAAACTAATTTCATGAGTATTTTTGTTACTTAAAATGAACAAAAATGGAACTTAAAATGTTCAGTACATATATATTCTACAGTAGTTGTTTATTGTAAAGTAAGCTCCATAGACATCAGTGAAGTTTTCCATCAAGTCTGTTGAAGATTGTAGACAAAGTTAATAATCTAGTTTTTGAATATTAAGAATCTGTTTGAGTTTTTATTCTGGGTAAACATGTCTATCTAACATGTACTAACATTGAAATGTATTTGATTTATTATATGTAAGAACTTTTAGAATTAGTCATCCTGATATTTATACTAGGATTCTTCATCATTTGTATCACAGATACAGGTTTTGTGTACGTGTAGAAAACCTATTTAAATCTTTTATAACTTGGCATTATCAACCTACTCAACCTTGCTTTGCTGTACACAATAAAGAGAATAGCCTTGGGGGAGAAAAAGAAGATATTAGAAAAAGAAATTAGAAGTCCAGGACAGGTAAGAAGTATGTGCAGTCATCTGCCTAATTTACATGGTTATAAAAGAGACAGGAGGAGGAACACAATCAGATCTGCAAGATTATGTTATATAACATGCCTACCGCAAGGCTTTCATTTTTTCCACTCAGATTCCCACAGCAGTTGGGAATTTCATACAATAGCAATGCATGGATTTCTCCCCCTCTTCCTTTGTGGTTTTTATTTTTCTAGTGAATATTTTTAAAACAGTCATTTATCCTTTATTTCAAAAAGAAAAACAAGAAGTGTGGCATTTGCATTACCCTCTAGGCACTGTCTCACAATGTATTGTGTGTCGTTGTTCCATCTTTCACATCCACTGATTCTTCTGAGGTGCATATGACAGACAGTTCCTGGAAAATAACTTACATTTTTCTTGTTGACATTTATATATATTTTTTAACTTTTTGATAATGGAAGAAATGATAATTTGGAAAGATATTGTCAACTTACTGTAAGCAAGGGTTATATTACTGGCACATATACTCTTTAAGTACACAACTTGGAAGACGAGGTCAACAATTGAATCCAGAACCTGTTGCATTTACAGGCCTAAGGTAGTCATAGTTATTGCTTAGTAGATGCTGTTGCCTTCTACTAATGAAGCTGTGGACTGATCTCTTATCAGCACAGTTTGTGATGAGGTATAAGCTTCTTCTGAAATTATTTGAACTCCTTTATTTCTAAGGAAGAACATGTTATTGCTTCTGTAATTAGTGGGTTTATGACTGATCTATGACATCTCTGTGGAAAGTTTAATAACCTTGTTCTTAGTATCAGGATAAGTTTTGTGCATACATTGACATGGACTTTAGAAGTGTCATTAATTTGAAGTGATGAGATAAGTCTTGATGATGGACTGTTGTGGTAGGTTAGCGCGTTGTTTGGTTTCAACATTATTAGGTTTGGATTTTGTGCATATTGGATCTGATTTTCTGCAGCATGGCAGTGGAAAATGCTTCATTGAAAAATGCAAACATTTGGGATTGGATGCCAGTTACACACTTTATGGTTTAACACTGGAACTCACCAGATAACACAAGAACTGAATATGGATGTCATCTAGAGACAGCCTATTAACAGAGAGGGACTAGGTTTGGGGGATTTTTGGAATATGCTTTCACTACAGACATGATTTATCTTGTGCTTTCTATGTAAAAATTGTTGTTTCAATGTGCTTTTGGCCTAGAAGATGATTGTGACATGTATCAGAGGTTAGCTGTTCCAAATGCTTGCAGAAGGAAACAGCCCACACAGTAGATGACAAACCATGATTCTCTTAATTCTCTGCTGTGAGATCCAGTACAGAATGACAATCACCATGTAAAGATTTAGTTAGTGCTACCACCTAGAGTTCCCACCTCCTTTTATATGCTTACACCAAATCCATGCACGAGCCCACACCCCACAACATTCCACCCATCTGATCAATTAAACACCATTCCAGCTGGCCAGCCTGTGTCTGCATGCACACAAGCAACATCTACCCAGCTGAGGCTCGTTGCTTCCAACATCTCCGTGCCTGTGCAGCCATGCCACACAGCTGAGGCATTTCTGCGCCACCTGTCAGCTAATTAGCTTCACCACAGCTGCTTGGCAGTCTTCCAGCCAAGTCCTGCCATTCAGGAGGCCCGGGATGGCTTTTGGCCTTGTTTGGCATTTAGTCATGCCCAGAGCTGACCAGAGGGTAGGCAGGCATATAGGGAGTGGCTGGCGACCTGCTCATTCTGAAGGGCAGCCTCAGAGTGGTAGACCTGAGGCTGATATGCAGCCCTCCTACCAGGGGGAGGGCATCTGAAAGAGAGCAAAGAGGTAGGGGTCTAGGAATTGTGAGATACCCCACCAGGTTTGTTTGGATGCCTCTGATGAAATTTTACAAGCAAATGGGGGGCTTGTACCCCAGTATTAGCCACCCATGTTGCATCTGCCAAGGGGTACTCCTTCTAGAGTATGAGGTATTGTAACTTGCCTCTATGTGTCCAGGAGCCCAATACTTTTTCCACCTCATAATGCCATTCATTACCCACCCATATGGGTCCTGGCCATTCCAGGGATAGCCCACAGATTACTCCTATTTTCACTGGTTTTAACAAACTTGGTGCATCTTACCAAGTAGAGGGGGGAGTTGGAGCTTCACTGTGATGGAATTAATGACTTTGATGATGGGGAAAGGGCGGGTGTATTTGGGAGCTAGCTTTTTGCAGGGCACCTTAAGGTTCAGATATTTCGTGGACAGGTAGACCTGTTGGCCAACATGGAACAGGGGCTGTACCTGTCTGCTTGGAGTTTGGTACTCGCTGTTGACCATTTGAGTGCCTCCTGTACGGTATTCCAGACCCGTTTCATATCTGTCAGCCATTCGTTCAGGCTCTGCTCCTCAGGCGGTACCTTAGGACATTCGGGGATCAGCATAAAATCCCTGCTATTCACTATGCTGAAAGGAGTAAACCCCATGCTGCTTTGCACAGATTATTGCATGCTACCTCTGCAAAAGGAAGCAGTTAGATTGTTGAAAGCTGACTTAACAGTGGAGGTACTGTGTCACCACCCCATTCATCCGGTCCGCTGCTCTGTTGGTGGCTGGATGAAAGGCTTTGGGCTGAGCCTGTCATCAAGAGGAATTGCCACCAAAATCGAGCAGTGAACTGCACCCCTAGATCCAAAATCACTCTACATAGTAGCCCCATGCAGGTGGTATATATGTGCTATAAACAACCTTGCTAAGTGTTGAGCTGAGGGTAAGCTAGGACAAGTGATGAAATGGGCCTGTTTTGAGAACAAGTCCACTACTTTTCATATGACAGTATTGCCTCAACTGTCTGGCAAATGAGTAATGAAATTCATGGCCAGGTCCTCCCACGGATACTCAGGGATAACCACCCCCTGTAGGAGCCCTGGTGGTTTCCTGACCACTTTTTCATGGTTGCATACACCATGCATGTTTGGACATATTCCACTATGTCTTTCTTAATGCTAGGCCACCAAAATTGCCAGTTGGTCAAATGCAAGGTTTTCAGATAACTGAAATGCCCTGCCGCCTTAGCGTCGTGCCATCGGTGTAAAACCTTAAGGCGCATGCCACTGGGTACATATATTTTGTGGCCCTTCCAAGCAACTCCCTCCCTCTGAGTCTGTTCTGGTTCAGGTCTTTATATACATGAAGGCATACCTGGCTGTATGCCACAACTAATGTGGAGATAAGCAACCCCCTAGCTGAGAGCCCAGAATGCTATCTTAATTAAAATCAAAGTTTGATAGCAACTTACAGATTGTCTGAAATCCTTGCATATGGCTACATGAATAAACTGCTGCTTCCTGCAAGAGTCCCCTCTAATTGCCCCACCTATAAGGGGAGGGGAAGGGCCAATCATTAACCCCTTATTTTCTTCTCTGCTTCTGAAGCTGCTCTCTCCTCCTTGCAGCCCTATGCATACACACATCAGGGACAGCTTCCCTCTGTTCTTCTTCACTGCTCCATGACTCAGATGCCACCTGGTGGCCAACAGGCCTCTCTAGTCTCTGCTCCGACTCTGAACACCCCCCAGAGTCTTCCTCAGCCTCCAGGCAGTCCCATAGTGTTCATCACTGTCAGATTCCACCAATAGCTCAGCCGGCCACTTTTGGGCCACACAGAGTCAACAAATGCCAATTTGCTTGAAACCATGGGTCAGAGAGCAGGGCATTAGATCTTTCTGTTTTTTGTCCCACCCAGATGCCATTGTCTATTTCTTCTGTGCTGTATGGGCCAGGGAAGGTATGAGAGCTTGTACTACTGCTTCTGTCCCATCTTTGAACTAGGACTTTCTGGACAGTGCATCTGCAAGAAAGTTCTTACCTCCTGGTATATATCTTAACGTGAACGGGAAACGCCAGAAATACATCACCCACCAAACTTGTTTTGGTGACAATTTGCATGGAGTCTGCAGTATCTCCAAGTCCAGACCTCAAAGGGTACCCTGCCTTCTGACAGATGTTGCCAGATGAGTAACGCCCACTGGACAGCAAACAGCTCCTTCTCCCAAATAGCCCACCTCCTTTCAGTCTCTGACAACTTTCTGGAGGTTTACGCACATGATTGTAGAGACCCCCCCTCTCATTCATTTGCAACAGCACCACCTCCACTGCAACCTCGCTGGCATCCACCTGCACCACAAAAGTTTTCATGGGGTCTGGGTGTTTCAACACTGACCCTTTGGCGAACAGCACCTTGAGGTGTTCAAAGGCCTGTTGACAGGCCATTGCCCATGGCAGGGCTTGGTTTGGCTGAGGTTGGCCAACTTGATGTTTCTTCTTCTGTAAATGGGTGAGAGGGAGCAACACTTGGGCGAGGATGGAATAAATTGGTAGTAAAAATTGGCAAAAGCTAAGAAATTCTGCAGCTGTTTTCTTGTCTTTGGCACCTGCCAGTCAAGTACAGCCCATACCTTAGCTGGATCCATCACCACTCCAGCTGGTGATATTCAAAACCTGAAGTAATCAAGTTATGTCCGGTGAAACTCACATTTTGAAAGTTTTACATATAATCATGCCGCAAGGAGCTTGCATAGGACTTTGCAAACAAGTTGCACATGTTTGTCCATGGTTCAAGTGTAAATAAGGATATCATCAAGATAAACTAGAACCTCTTGGTATAAATGTTCCTGCAGGACCTCATTAATCAACTGCATGAACATGGCAGGGATGTCTTGGAGTCCAAAAGGCATGACTCGGAATTGATAACTGCTCAATGGGCAGTTGAAGGCCATCTTCCACTCATCTCTATCCCGGATCCTTACATGATAGTATGCTCCCCATAAGTCAGTTTGGTGAACATGGCCATCTGCCAGGTGCACTAATGTATCCTTCATAAGTGGTAAGGGGTACATGTGCTCCATGCATACCCCATTTATTCCCCCGAAATCCACACAAAGCCTGAGGCCTCCATCTTTTTTCTCATGAAAAAGGATGGGAGCAACTACCCTGGACCTAACTGGCTGGATAAACCCCCTGACCAAGTTCTTTTTGATGTAACTCCTCATTTCCTTTAACTCCTGCAGGGTCATCAAATATATTTTAGGTTTGGGGAACTGAGCCCCAGGAAGTATGTCCACAGTGCAATCTTTGGGTTTATGAGGAGGCAGAAGGTCACACTCTTTCTCACTGAGGAACTCTCCTAGATCATTATACTCTGGTGGAAATGCAGGTATTGTGTCCACCACCTGTTCACTCTCCTGGGGCCCTCCATTCTCATGTGGCAGAGGTTCTGGGCCGTTACCAATCCTTAAGTGTCAGCAAACCCCCATTTACTGAACCATGACAACCCTAGGACTAGTTTCTCCATCATGGCTGGGATCACGAAAAACCTGATTTCTTCTTTATGCTGCCTGAACTCTAGAGTGAGTTTTCCAGTTACCTGTGTGGCTGGCCTACCTCCCAGCAAGGAACCATCCATTTGTTCAAAATGGATGGGCTACGGCAAGCCCCTTACCCGAACCCCCAACCTGGCTGCTGTTGTTGCATTTAACAAGCAACAGGTACACCCCGTATCTCTAAGTGCCTTACATGCCAGATGCCATGTTGCCATTAGCACTACCGGGAGCCAAAAAGGCCTCATAGGCATACATACCATTGGATCTAGTGTAGTCTCCTCATTGTTCTCTTCGCTGTCTGTGGTGGCATCTGCGGCTCTCAGGTCCTCATCTCTTCCCAGGGAGTAGGTCTTGATGATCTCTTGAGCCCCATGGGACTTTTCCGGAGTCTTCTGACTTGGCCCTTTCATGATGCCCAATCATTGTTCGGGTGACCCGCCAGGTGTTGGCTGGCTGGCAGAAGGATATTCTTCTGTGTGATGTCCCAGTTTCCCACAATGGAAATAAATCATTGCTGGTCTGGTGTGTGACGCCTTATCCTTGGTTACTATTACTGGGCTCTTGGGACCTGTCCACACCTGTGCAGCTGCACCACACAGCTGAAGTGTTTCTGTGCCACCTGCCAGCTGATTCGCTTTGCTGCAGCTGCTCAGAGGTCTTCCTGCCAAGTCCTGCCATTCCAGAGGCCCAGGATGGCTTTCGGCCTCATTTGGCATTCGGTCAAGGCCAGCAGCTGACCAGAGGGTAGGCAGGCATATAGGGAGTGGCTGGCGACCCACCCGTTCTAAAGAGCAGCCTCGGAGTGGCAAACCTGTGGCTGACATGAGCACTGTTACTGTCATGGTGATTCTTTCAAGCTGAATTATTATTTCATAACTATAGTCTCCATGGGTGAATAGGCAGCAATATAAATTCAATAAATAAATAAATAAATAAACAAATTTTTGCCAGACTGAGCACTTGTCTATTCTACAATATACTTGTGAATTATTAGAGAAGGGTGGTCTTTACTCTTACAGGTATTATCTGGATTGAACTGCTTCTTACTCCTCTGGAATGCACCCCACTTCCTGGGAATCCACCTCCTTACAACATTCCATCACAGTTATGTCTAGTTGATATTTCTTACTATTAGCATATTAGTATTTTAATTTGTACTTTATTTATTTACGCCACTATATGCACAGGTAAGCAGAGGCTACCTTTGGTAGAATTGTAAAATCTTCTGTTCCCCCCTTAAAAAGTATGTATCCACCTGAAAATATAAAGTTACTGTTCCACTATATGGTCTCAATGAAGAATATAGAAGAGTATTGTGTGGGGGAGATCATCAGCACATTCACACCACCTGTTCACTTTCCTTCTATAAATGCTTACTGTGTAAGTGCCTTGTTACTGCTTCAGTCTTGGGAAATTGAAGCTTTAGCATGTATAAAAGGGTAGTTTTTCTTAAAAACAGCTATAAAGCAGGTACAAAAAGCATAAGTGGACAGATGCCCTTTAAAAATGACTATTCCAATAAACACATAAAAGTGTAGGATTTGGCTCACTATATATCTTAATCTCTTTTCTTCATATTGTTCCTCTATTTTCTTTGCTTTCTTTGTTTTTCTTTTTATATAAAATTAAAGCTGATTGTTGTTGACCACTGAGTCTAACTTAGTGGTGTAATAGTTCCTATGGGTGTATATATTCAAGGATGTAAAATTATTTTTGAACTTTAACACATCTTCACTTTGGTGAAAGGAGAGAAGATGTCATGTGGAGAAGACCAGGGCCATACATCAGATATTAAATTCCAATTAAAATGATTTATTGCTTGTGCTTATGCATGGGAATTTATTCTGAGCTAACAATACTGCCTTTGGTGCTAGATAAAAATGAACGCAATTCAATGGGGCAATTGCTTGTGGCAATGTAGAAACTCTAGACTGATCCCTCTTTTGACTCTGCCCCCAGGCTCTGCTACTACTTCTCCTGCATCAGATACTTAAAGAATTGTAGTTCTCTTGTCATTGTCCTGCTTCCTTTCACAGCAAGGGCAAGGAGTATCCATATTGCTGTGAAACTGTGAATATGCACACTTTTTTATTTAAAAACTGAAATCCTGTATTACACAGATGTAAATACATTTATTTGTTTTGAAAAATGTAAAGGAATCTGAAATGATGCACATGACCTACTTTTATTGTGACTGCAGCATGATCCATGTGGCATATGTACTTTCGTTGTAACATAGAAAATAAATATGTATATATCTTCCAAACTCTTCTCCTGTTTAATACATTAAACTGTTAATGTACAGCCTTGATTGCATTACACACAGAGAAAACATTGAACCATATTAATTAGCCTGAGATTACACAGCAGCAATTGCGTATTAAAAAAGGTTAGCCCAGTAGGGTCTCAGAAATAAAAGGGATTCTAATTTCCATATCCTAGAGAGAAAAAAATCCTGTTAACCTTTAGAGATGGGGAAATAGAGTTAATCACAGCACTAAAACTGAAAAGATAGCAGACTTGGGATGTGTGAATACGTGCTAAAGCAGGGGTCCTCAAACTTTTTAAACAGGGGGCCAGTTCACGGTCCCTCAGACCGTTGGAGGGCTGGACTACAGTTAAAAAAAAACTATGAACAAATTCCTATGCACACTGCATATATATCTTATTTTGAAGTGAAGAAACAAAACGGG
>JAEANM010014481.1:0-13983 GCA_017656035.1 Myanophis thanlyinensis
ATATTTCCAGAAACACTAGAGGCAGACCGTCTAGCAACAGCATGCTTATCCCCTGAAATTGGTACTTATGGATGGGGAGGGGGGATACTAATGAAAACAGTACCTCCCTGGAACCAGTCTATCATTCTTAGTAGCCCCAATAAACCCTTTCCTCCAGAAAATATATATAATTCAAACCTACAGCATAAGAACCACCATATGACACTGGAAGAAAAGCAATGCATGGACAAGCCCAGGAATGAGGGAGACATTATCCTAGTCGGATCTTTTCCATGGCAAGGAGGAGCCAAGCCCGTGTGGAGACTCATCTGAAGTCACACAGGGTGAGTATTCCCTCCTGCAGCTGTGCTATTAACATGTCTGAGAAGCCTGAATCGCCATAGCTGAACACTTGGCAGGAACAATAAAGCTGCTACCGCGTATTTCAACAGGTTCAAAGTAACCTCAGATGTCAGGAGCAGATGCTCTTGAATGCTCCCCCCCCCCCTCTCCATCCCTCAGGACTTTTGAACTGGTTTGTGTGTTTCCTTCCCTTCCCTCTAATAAGCCAGGGTGCTGGAGAAATTAGTTGGGGAAAGGAAAAGAACAACGGTAATTACCCTCTGCCGCCAGCCTGGGAGGCCGAGATAAATTGCAGTCTTCTTCTCTCTCCTCCAGTCTAGATCTCTGATGGGGGATGGGGGGGTGGAGTACTAAATGTAGGCCCCAGGGGTCAGTGCTGCATAATGACACCACTTCACCTGTTTCTGTGAAACACTTCTTCTCTCTCCTCCAGTCTAGATCTCTGATGGGGGATGGGGGGGTGGAGTACTAAATGTAGGCCCCAGGGGTCAGTGCTGCATAATGACACCACTTCACCTGTTTCTGTGAAACACTTCCCCCACCCACCCAAAACTTCAGCATAAAGCTCAGACATCCAAGGTAGCTTCCTTAGAGAAAGCACCAATCCCATTTATGATGCTTCTGACAATGCCTTATTCTCCTTAGGCTTCCCTACAAGAGAAGCACTAAAAACTGTGAAAAATGTTGCTGTTGTTGTTTTGCTTGTTGGCTTATTTCTTTTGGATCTGGAAAACCATCTGTATTCACATCAGGCCAAACTGCAGAAGCCTTTTTAATCTTGTTCTGCTAGGTCCAAGGACTTGCTTAATTTATGCATGTTGATATGGATTGTATGCATATATTTATTTCTCTTCTGTTTTTATCACATGGTAGATAAATAACAACAATTTGATGAACATTGGCAGGTGTTCACCTTATTCCAAAGTGTTTCTGAATGGCATCAGCAATGGTAAAGGTATTGTTTGCCAATGAAATCTTGCTGCAGAAAACCCATCTCTATCCTACCTCTGTCCTCTATCATCCATCTTCAAGTACTGTTCCATTAAGTAACTGTGGTTCAGCATCTTGTGAGAACCTAGCCAACATCACAGCATGTTGGGTAAACCAGTGGTACGATTTACACATTAGAGCACAGGAAGTGATTTACACATTGTATGAGCCCAGGAAGTGTTCTTTGTTAAACCAGTTTAGAATTTCAAATGTGCATCAGACCAACCATGGTCACACTAATGCTCTAACTAATTCAGTGTTGCCTGTACCGATTCACTGCAGCAACACACGATTTTCTAGTTGTACCTACAAATGCCAAAGATTAAATCTGGGACTCTCTGAATGCCAAACGCATGTGGAGAATGCCTGGGTATAATCCTATTCCAATTATTCATGGCAGCTGGCAGGAGGTCAAATCACAATGCCAAGTTTCATGATGCCTTAAGGAGATAAGCATCGCAACCCATAGGCTGGGCTTGGGCAGTAAAAACCAACTCTTGGATGGGGTCTATTACCCGGTTAATGTATGTGAAATTTTACTCATGAATGCCTGCTTATCTCTGTATGAATATTCTAACTATATGCAGAGGGCAGGGTCTGTGGTAGAATTGGGCCAATCTTCCCCTTACATTTTTCCATTTGCACTTCTAAAAACTGTTCAGTAACTAAATTACTTAAAAGTCATCCTATTAATATTTAATTACATTTTCATTCCTTATCTATTTTTAAAATACGTTTACTCAGCCCTGCTCCCTTTTAAAATCCTTCCCCCCAATATATTGCATTCAAAGGACAATGTGGGTTTCAATTCTAAAAAACATTGTGTGCCTACGATTTAGAGAAGTATTCAATCTTGATTGTTTTCTCAGTCTCTAGGAGCCAGTTACATAAACTCTTGTTTGTATAATTTCAATCCTTATCATGTCAAGGTAGGAAAAATTAAGAAGAAAGGCAGATGACAAAAGATTCATGAATGTTTAATGATGTGTTTGAAAATCATAGAAGTTAAAAGAACTGGAGGTTTCACAAAGACTTGTGTCTGCTGAGCCTAATGAAACATCTCTTTTACAGAATGATTTTAAGCCAGCGAACCATCATTCCATTTTCATGCCATTCTAAACTTGAATACAGAATCATCATTTTTGACTCTAGGAAGACAATTTCCTTCGTTCATCAGCAATGAGTACAGTGTCTGGCATTCACCCTTTCCATTACCCAAGCACCTTACATCCAACAAGACCAGCTGAAAAGGCCTTGATGAAGCCGTAATGAAACAGCTAATTATAATACCAAAGGATTTAAGACTTCTGAATACATAGACTAAAGTAACCTCACTATGTTTTCCAGAGAGCTAGAGCAGGGCCGAAAGGACCATCCTGGTTTTTTTTTTTTAAGCTGACAATTTTTCTCTCAAGTTGGTATTAGAGGTTATTTCTAATTCTTCTTTCTTTCTTGCCTGCCTGTCTGCCAGCCTTCCCTCCCACATCTTTGAAATCAACTGAAGAAGAGACATTCCAATCTCATGCACAGGGAGACTGGAATCTGGAGTCCATATGTAGACACCATGGCATTCCTTGAGTAATGATAGGGCAAAATGGTCACCTCAGTCTTTCATCCATTTTCTAATTTTTTTAATGTTTTTTAGAACTTATATATGGATACTAATATCATATAATGATTTACAGTAAGTATAAAAACAAAAGTATCCTTCTGCCTACCAGGCATCAGATCAAACAACTTCTGAGCTCAATTCCCATCCTAGCCCAATGCTTGGGGGAACAGCCTGATCCTCACAGCCCTCCAGAAGGTTACAAGATCCTTCAAATCTTAGTAGAAGGTTATTCAAAGGGGCTGGGTTGGCCATGGAGAAGATATGTCTCTAAGGTCCCATCCTATTGTACATTTAAGGGAGGAACCTAGAGAGCACTCACCCTGTTTAATACTAGTAGGATAGACAGATACTTTCAGGGAGAGGCAATCGCAGAAACAACCTGCCTCTGTGCCATGGAGGATCTTCAACAAGTTGCATTTAGAAAGCAGCCCAGGGCCAATTCAGCTCACACAGCAATGATGTTCACTCAGGTGAACCAGGGGGTAGATGAAATTGTACATCCCCCTGCATTCTGGACCAGTTGCAATTTTCAGATAATCTTTAAGGATAGCCCAAATAGGTTGTATAGCAATAATCCAGATAGGAGGGGACTGTGAACATAAGTGATGTGAACAAGTCTTCTCAGTCCAGAATGGGCACAATTGGCATACACAATGGATTTGTGCAAAGCCTCCTCCCCAGCTTACAGCTGCTGTCTGCTCTTCCAGCAGGAGCTGCAAGTTTAGGTACCAAGTTGTACATCATATATATCAGGGTTACCCCAACCAAAGTTACCCCCATCCATGCTAGCCTTGCCCGCTATGATGGCCCTGTGATGTTATCAGACATGCCTCCCAGCTCCCAGGGCTGAATAAAGCAAAAACAACATCAGAAATTACCCACTTCTGCTATATGGGTTAACTTGAGAGGACATCCTGCTGCATCTACTGTTTGGGGATTTTTTTTTCCTAGCAAACACGCAGATAATTTCTATAATTTTAAACACACTGACTACAAAGCAAATCCCACTGATCTCAGTTGGACTTGGAATTGAGGAAGAAAAGCTAGAACTATTCTGCCAAGTTACGTAAGAAATGCTTACTTCCTGCTTCTGTGGAAAATCACACATTGACCCATACAGTATTCTGACTATTCAGATGTTAATATTTTCCACTCTAACATCACCACAATGAGCATTTTCCAATACAAAAAAAAATATCTACACACTTGGAGCACAGCCCAGATTTCTGCATGCTAAACTGCTTTTAGGAGCAAAAGAAACAGTAGTGGCAGTCTTGATGCTTCTTAGCATTATGGCACATTTATAAAAGTGGAATGGAGCAATAACTTTGCAGGCTATTGTGAAATCATGGGAAATGTATGTATTTAATAACTGATTTCTTTCCATTCTCCATTTCCATCCACTATCACTCTGCTATATTTTACTATCGCCTTCCCCAGTATGTTTTTCTTTTATATTACCAGTGTTCCATTTGTTTCATTAAATCACATTTTTTGTCAATATAAAGTGCAGGTGGCAAAGAGACTGCTCTGTATCAGGAACACAATAAGGAACAATTTATTGTTTAAAAACTCCCCAGATGCTTTTGCTGTTATTGCAGAAGAAAATAAATAATAGTTAATACTTCTATATATTAAGCAAAGATGGGCAATTTCTAGGTTTGGGGGGTACTTTTGTTTTGCTTCCTCCAGCCCTTGCAGGACATGGTTGCTGACAGCACAGTACCATCTGAGTTGGCAAGACTAACCACAATGTGGCCTACAGGTGGTCTTGTAATAGCAATAGCAGTTAGACTTATACACTGCTCCACAGTGCTTTGCAGCCCCTCTGAGCAGTTTAGAGAGTCAGCATATTGCCCCCAACAATCTGGGTCCTCATTTTACTCACCTCAGAAGGATAGAAGGCTGAGTCAACCTTGAGCTGGTCAGGATTGAGGGAATCGAACTCCTGGCAATGTGAGCAGAGTTAGCCTGCAATACTGCATTCTAACCACTGCACCAACATGGCTCTTAATAACCACAGGAGTGGGTAAAGATTGTCAAGCCTCTCTGTGAAACAGGATGCTGAGCAAGACAGGGATCTCGTCTGATCCAAACAGGGCCGCTCTTGTACTTCTGGAAACATTTTAGGGGCACTGAGAAGTAAGCCCATTCCAAGGCTGTCCTGGCAGCAATTAAGTTATTACTTTCCTTAGGTTAAGATAAAGGTTCCCCTCTCACATATGTGCTAGTCCTTTCCACCTATAAGGTGCTTGGTTTCTTAGCCAAAGAGCCAGCACTGTCTGATGACAATTCCATGGTCATGTGGCTGGCATGACTCAATGCTGACAGCGCACAGAGCGCTGTTACCTTCCCACTATTTTCCACTTGCATTTTTATATGCTTTCGAACTGCTAGGTTGGCAGAAGCTATGGCATGTAATGGGAGGTCACTCCGTTACATGGGATTCAAACCACCGAACTGCCAACCTTTCTGATTGACAAGCTCAGTTTCTTAGCCACTGAGCCACTGCATCCCTTACTTTCCTTAGCATACCCTTAAAAGAAGAAAGGCAGGGCGGATAGGTCTAATTTCCCCATCCTCAAGAATTTATCACAGGGGGTTCTTCAGAAATTGGTACAAATGAGACCACACAAACAGACCTGAGGGGAGAACTCCCTCATCTGATCCCCTAAATAAGAACCATTGGCTTGCAAACTCTTCATTGTTATCTTTACTATCTTTGTTTATAGAAAAGACCCACAACATGGAAATAAAAGCTATACCACCCCTGTCCAGAGCAAGGATCAAGCTTAAACAGGATTATGTGTTCCTTCCTTGCAAGTCATTATATACTCTGCAAGTAAACAATGGGAAATTAATTTTCCATTCACTACTAACAGGACAATCAGAAGTCTAACAATTCTGCAATTGATTTTTTTCTCATTTCACATTAAGGGAATAAAAAAGGACTGATCTAAATAAACCAGCAGAAAAAGACTTCTCATCTCTACATCCCCACTATTAACAGGTTTTACATCAAACTCTGAAATATGACAACTTAATCTCTACAACCTGAAATCATTTTAGCAAAGCCACTCTTCAAGGCAATTTATATTTAGAATCTATGGGAATTTAAGTTGTTCATAAAGGAACTCTTGAAGCACAATGGAAGAGTGACTTCCTCTGCAGAACCTCCTTTCTCTCCCCTCTTATTATTGCAAATCACCAGAGAAACATTGTTTGGAAAACAATACATTATTTCCAACCTGATTTTAAAAAACTGTTATTAAGACAAAAAAGCTCCAAAATTTCTCATACATTTGGCTTGTAAATAATTGGCTACAAATTTTCATTCCCTTCTTTCTAATACAAAGAAAAGTAAAAGATAATGCAATTACTACCTGGTTCATGCCCCAATCTGTACTCAGCTCTGGAACAGTGCAGACTTACAAAATGCAATGCACAATGTTGCTATTGACTGTAACACAAGTCTACTTTTTCCAATCAGTTGATTTCCAAAAGCACTGGGAAAGCCCCAAATCCCCAGACAGTACAATTGATGGCCTAACAAATCTGAAAAGTGCTAGACTGGAGAAGGACAACCTAAGTCAACTCAGAAAGCACTGAGGATTTTAATGGCAGATACAACATCTGTAACACACCACCCTTGATGTCAAAAGGGTGCTACATGCATTGTATCATTTTGTACAAGGTGTACTTTAGAACTTTCATTGCTGCATCTGGTGCAAATATATGTGATGTCATCTGCATCACAACATACATGCCATAATTTGGTCCAGCCTGATGGGCATCCATGAATAACAGAAGGATTTGATAACTGTAACAATATGTATGTTCAGATACTCGGGTCTATTGCTACACAATTCAGCAAAAATCTAACTCTCTATTAAAATTTTTTGAATGAAGCGTGTACAGAAATTGATTTAGTTAAGAAAAAAACAAGAGGTATTTGGCATTGTGTATCATATTCAATATTATTAACATTAATTTTGGATCAATCCTATTAATTAGAGAGCACAAGAGAGGTTCTGGTTATCTAGATAGGAATTGTCTTGCAAATGATACACTACATGTGCACATTTCATAGAGCAGGGCTAACCTAGAGATGTGACATTGGACCAGGGGCACAACTTCCTTCAGTTTTATCACATAAGTGTTACAGCTGAACATGCAGAGCTCCAGACAATTTGTTTTACCAAATAATTAAATACATACCACAAAAAAGTTACAATTTGGCAAATATTTCTTGACACAATCCACCTTCCTTTGAAAGATTTGGTCATTTCCCATACCCTGTGCAACATCTCTATGAAACCATTGGGAAAAGTCATCCACCAGTTCTGGGTAAAGAATGCAGAAAATACTCCATGATATAACTTTATCCCAGGCCTAGTGGGAAAGAAGATATAAATCATGACCCAGCATCTGGAAGCTATGAGGATCTTGGTAGGAAAAAGTAGGTTCATTCAGGCTTAATCCAAACAAAGTCATTGTTCATTCAGAGGCTAACTGATGCCAGGACTATGACATCTGCAGCTCTTGACAGGATTGTGTTCTCCCAGAAAGAGCAATATAATGATCTGGAGTCCTCCAAAACTCTCAGCTCCTTCCCAAAGAGCAGGTGGAGACTATGGCCAGAAGGGCTTCAAGTGGTATAAAACTAGCTACAGCTTTATCTGGGACTGAATGCATTGAATGTCACTCGTGTCCCTGTCATATCTCAGTTAGATTAATTCATTTTACACAGGATTTGCCTTTGAAAACCACTTAGAAAATTCAGCTAGCCCAGAACACAGCAGCATGGATTCTTAGTGATGAGCAACAATACTAACATGTTACACCCAGCTGCATTCACTGCACTGGTTACCAGTAAATTCCAAAAGGCAATTCAAGACGCTTCATGTGAAACTCTTTAAATCTCAGGGCTTTCCACAGTAGTATCTACCCATCCTATAAAGAATGCTTCTCAAGGTTCTCCATTTGCCAGAAGGTACAATGTGAGGGAGCCCAAATACAAGTGTTCTACATAACAACTCTACCTCTGGAACAGTTTGCCTCCCAAAGCACAGATGGCCTCCATCACATGGCCTTCCAGAAGTACATGAAGACACGGCTTTTCCAGAGACCCTTTGGGGATTAACTAACCCCAATGGTGCCATATTCCATAAATTTACTCTTTAACCTTTAGTATTAATTTATTCACGCCATGAACTGGAACTGCTAATTTCAATTCATTCTTAATCTGATTTTGTATTATGTTTTTATTAGGCAAGCTCTGTAAATCACCTACAGTCTGGTTGGTTTCAGGCAGCAGCAAAGAAAATTCACAAAGAAATAATAAAAGAGAGGTGTCCTAGTTATCTCAACATTTTTTACTTTGCACATAAAACTTCTAAAAGTAAGGACAATTTAATGACACTTTGTTGTAAGTAGAATTGATAGTTATCAGATTGGCCTCCATAAGAAGCAACACCTTTTCTGAGGTGGCAATGGAACTCTGAAGGAGTTGGAAAGACAGATATCTCATTATAGAGGAATTCCCATCAAACATATGGACTTTTAGTAAATACAGAAGAAATGGGATCATTATTGCTTTAAACACCTATTATCTGGTTGCACCTTCCAATTGGCTGCATGTTTGACACTAGAGAAAGAGGCTGCATATCCGTGCCTTTAACAATGAGAAGGAGAATTTAGAAATAAATAGGTGGTATCACTTCAGACTACAGATGATGAACACCCTCTGAAATGATTCTCTGATTATTTTCCAGGACATCAAAAATGGTACCTTGTTGTTTTAATCTGAAGCAAAACAATTGAATGGACCATCCCATTCTACCATCAATCTAGAGCTGAGTGAACATTAGCCCTATGGGCATGGAAAGAACTATAGCATCTTCCCATGCAATTGAGGCAATATTCAAAAGAATACTGACATGGATAAGCCACAATGACATCACATGACACCTTACAAGAATACTTCTGGTATCAAGATGCTATTTCAGCTCCCAAAGTTATATGATTGGTGTTTAAGGATGAGGAGAACTCTATCCCCAAAACTGGATGATCTCAGCTTTTCTATTCTCGTGGTCTCCTAGATGAATTGTCAATGTAGCTAATTTTCATACTTGTATATTTAGAGGAAGTAATACTGGCAAGGAAAGCAGACATATCAGTCTTCTCTACATGACCTCCACTTTTTGGCAATCCCACCAGCAGCATTGGAAGTAAAAGCACTTCCATTCTGTGTCATGTTTATCCAAGGCATTTACATTGTGCTGTTCTTCCAAGGACAACTCTGTAGCTCCGTGAGGCCAGTGGTGTTGGGAACTGTCACTGATCTTAATCCAACTTCACTTGGCAAACTGAACCAGCATCTCTGCTACTCTAATCTAAATGCTTTCACACCTTATGCCAGTTCCTCTTGGGAGAAAAACCCTCTCGTTCTTTACAAAATTTACTTCCAATTAAATCTGCACAGAATCAAGTGGTCAATGTACTTCAATTTCGTATAGCCAGAAGCCTGAATGTCTTCACATTACTCTCCTAAGCTTAAATTCTTCTACTAGCAGTCACTAAGACAGAAAGTATGTGCATATATACACAAACACCCACACAATCCATTATTAGCTGCTTTCTTAAGTTTAGGTGTACATTTGCTAGGCCTTCAGTTCAAATTATCAGCTAGCCTTAGCCCGTAACTAAATGTAACATACTGATAAAAGAAAATATTTGTAGTTCAGAATTGAACTGTTATCCTAAATGTAAAGTCTACACCTTCAAAACATTAATCCAGTTTTTCAACTTCCAACGTCACTAATATATTTTAGTGCAGTCAAAAGCCAGACTGTGAGGAATTTGGCAAATATGATCAAATTTGATTTTCAAGCAGTGAGTCAGAAATGGCAAATTTAACTCCAGTCTCAATAGTACATCCCAAAGCTCTCCTCACTAGTTATTTCTATATGGCTGAATTCACACAAAACAGTAAAATAAGCTAAAGATAGAGTTTGTGATTTAGCCACTATCTCTAAACCAATGTGAATTGGTTCATCTGATTAAATCGCAATATCATATTCTTGGATGAAGTGAGCTATGTGAATCCAGAGATTCTATCACATTGTTCTAGGTCAAGGGTTTTCCAACTTGGCAATTTTAACACTTGTGAACTTCAACTCCCAGAATTCCTCAGTCAGCCAGTTTGTAGATACCTGATCTAGGTTTAGGATTAAGTGTGTTGCTCAATCCAGCCAATAATTACATATTGGTTAGTAATTCCTAGGGTCGAAAGTAAAGGTAAAAATTCCCCTCACACATACGTGCTAGTCATTCCTGACTGTAGGGGGCAGTGCCTATCTCCATTTCTAAACCGAAGAGCCAGCACTGTCTGCTGACAATTCTGTGTTCATGTGGCCAGCATGACTAAACACCAAAAAAGCACAGAGCACTATTACCTTCCCACCAAGGTGGTCCCTATTTTTCTACTTGCACGTTTTACATGCTTTCAAACTGCTAGGTTGGCAGAATCTGGGGCAAGTAACACAGTGCTGTTTGTTACACAGTGCTAGGGATTCAAACTTCCGAACCACTGACCTTTCTGATTGACAAACTCAGTGTCTTATCCACTTAGCCACTGCATCCCACCATATCCACTAAATCTGGGAGTAAGTACATAGGGCAAAATTTGTCCCCTCATCTGTAACAGATCCCCAGATAGAATTATTCGTTAAAGCTAAGTCGTGGGAGAATAGTAAATAGATATACTAAATGAAACATCAATTCATTGAAGTTTTTAAAAGCAGCTTCTTGTTCCTTGGGTGGCAGGCCCACCAGAAATTACTGAATTCACTTAATCAGCGGTATTAAATTGGTGGCCCACAGGCCAGATACGTCACACACAGGCCACACCAACCCCAGCTTCACAAAGGCAAAAAACATTGTGATACCTCACGATACATGATACGATTGAGTTTAACACCCGTGCTTTAGACAGAAAATCAATCATTTGCAGAATTTTTTTGGTTCTGAAATGATCTAGAAATCATTTTCATCTGAGCTGTATGTGGCTACAGAACATGATGGGTTAGGTTGCTGGACTAGAAACCAAGAGGCTATGAATTCTAGTCCTTCCTTAGGCCTGGGAGTTGATTAAGTGACTTTGAGCCAGTCATTCCCTCAGCCCAACCCACCTCATAAGGTTGTTGTTGTGGGGAAGTACAGGGGAAGGAGCTTTTTGTAGTTCATTTTGAGTTGTAGAAATAACAGCAGGATGCAAATCAAATAAGTAAAGGTTTAATGAATAGGTACAAAGAAACATACATCAAAGGCAAAACTGATATGCAGATAGTCTTTCCAAATACTGATTAAACTATCAGTATTTCCCTACTTAACAGAAATAAGTTACCTTCTAAAGATTAGAGTTATAGCATGAAGACACCAAATGCATCAATTGCAGTTCCCAGATGACATACCTACAGTTGAACAATGCCTCCCCAGAGCCTGGGAGCACAGATTCCATTGTCAATTCCTAGCAATGCTTAACTAACACTGCATCAAGGACAAGGATATATTCATGGCTATTCCTAGCATGATTATATGATGCAGACAGTTCCCCAGCAGTACCAAAAGTCTAAAAAGGAACAATGACAATATTCAGAGTTATGCACACAGCAAAAAGCACAAAACTGCACTGTCAATGTTCTGAAGATACTGTGCATACAAAATGATTAGCTTCCCATTCAGAGAGAAAAAGTCACTTCTAGAGATCTAACCTAACTTTTGGGACTAAGTAATGTGAGACTCTTGAAAACCCAGGCAAAGAATACCCACTATGAAATAGCAGACATCAGCTCTGACCTAGCCATGTCTGCAGATATTGGCACCGGCCAAATACTGTTCGGGGCAAGTGGGTGAGACAACTCTGCACTGGACACAAATGTACTCTGGAATGTAGGAGCACAAAAGACATAAAAAACAGAGCCGGAGTTCTCCAATCCAGCACGCTGAACTGCCAGGCAGCGAGAATGGCGATCCCCACGTGAGCCACAGAATGCACATTTCCCTCAGATGCGCACGCTTTACTCGTTGCTCAGCTAGCAAAGGCAAACTACTGTGCAACCCACCCGCCCACCCTATTATACTTGCCAGCGCAACCAGCAGCGCAGTGCCCCAAGCGCAACACAGAGAGAGAAAACCACGCAGTACATGCGCAGGAATGCATACCGCGGATAGGGAAGTTCCACCGGGCTACAAGTAGTATTCCACCGGGCTACAAGTAGTATTTTCCTGGGGGAAAGAGGGGCTCTGCCTTGCAACCCGACCTAGGCTTCCAAAGCGAAGCAGCGTTAACAGGACGGAAGACTGGGAGGGGGGTAAGGGGGGAATAGATACATCTGTGTCATAAAAGCCACCCAACAGCTCCAAGGATATATACACCCCTCTCCTCCCTGCGGGGCTCCGGGGTGCCAAAAGCTCGCGCTGGGATAGACACACCACTCCGGGACCCTCCGTCACCCGCAGCGCAGGCGAGGCGCAAACTTACCGGCTGGGCCGGGGAGTTGTAGCCCGAGGCCAACTTCAGCGCCTGCCTCTTGAGTTCGGCCAGCTTGGCTTGGCAGCTTCTGCACCATTCCCCTTGCGCGGCTCCCTCGAAGTGGCCCAGCTCGCCCGCCGAAGCGGCTCCGGCTCCCTCCGGAGCTGGGCGACTGCCGCATCGGTCTTCGGGGACGGCCGGCTGGAGGGGTCTCTTGCGCTGTGGGAAGTCGAGAGAGAGCGGCGTGATTTCGCGCCGAGAACCGCCTTCGGTTACCTGGAAGAGACAAACGGAGCAGCAAAGATTAGGGACCGGGGGGGGAAAGGGGGGGCAGAAAACTCCCCCCTCCCACTGCGCAGTGCTAAGGAGAGGAGCTCCGGCCGTTTCCCACTCACCCCCAGCACCGGCGGCATGTCAAATCCCAGCCTGGGCTCCAGAAAGGGAGAACGCTCTACCGGACTCCAGCCAAGCAGATCCGGAGCTTGGCAGTAACTATAATAGCGCCGGCAAAGGGAAGCCTCCCGGCTTTGATCTCTCCACCGACAAGCCCATCGCGAACCGAGAAGCCCCCACGGGACGCAGGAAACTTCCAGGCGGGCGCTCCTGCTGGAGAAAAGTCGTGGCCAAAGTCGGTCCAGCTCCCGCTGGCTCCCGCTGCTACATGATGCTGCCTCCCATGTGGCAGAGCAGGAAAAGTGTTAAGGTTTGCAAAGTTAAAAAGAGCGAAGTCCCGGCCAGAGCCGACGGGGAGAGGAGGGCGGGAGGGAGGGGAAGGGGAAGGGAGGGAAACTTGCTCGCCGCTCTCCGCCCACCCCGGCGCGGAAGGGAGGCTGAGCCAAAGCACGTGGAAATGCGGGGAGGGGAGGGGAAGCGAAGCCCCTTTGGCAGCTGCAGTGTTTTCCCTCCGGGATTCTAAACGCGAGGGGGTCTCGGCTGGGGTACGTGCAGAGCTGGCTGTTTTAAAGTTGCCTTTTTGGCCCAGGTCTGCTTTTAAAATCAGAATGGAAGAAGGAGAGGGGGGAGGGAAGGGAATGTACTGTATAGGCCTGGTATGAATTATGCTGTTTTTTAAAAGCAATTCTGGGAATCTTTGCATCATGTAAATTTATCACAGGATGACTCCCAGGCCCACTGACCAGAATCCGATTTATAGCTTTGCCTTAGATTTGAAACAAATCACTCTCTTCCTCCCAAATCTGAGCCTGCCTTCCTGATTTTCAGGTAATTATCCTAACCAAAGGTACTTATCACATGATTTGTTGGCCTTGTCATCACCTGAATCACTTTTGAATCCAATCTACTGAAGTGTATATTGGCTGTGAAGCACTGCCTGTGAATAGCCAATCTTTCTTGCCTTTTGTCTGTCTCTCCTCCCCCCCCCCCCTTGATTTGAGTTAGGTAAGGTGGATCTCTAGTTCAGACACTTAATCTAGCCCAGGGGTGGGCAAACTTTTTGACTCGCGGGCCACAATGGTTTCTAAAATTTGACAGAGGGGCCGGGCCA